>SDVV010030513.1:0-11667 GCA_016164225.1 Gammarus roeselii
TATATGTATTTGCTTTCATGGTTTTCTGCAGGGTTGTAGTTGTGCTTTGGGTTATCATGTGAGTGGCTTGGGTTTGTTTTCTGGAAGTCAATGGTGCACATCCCTTCTAGCTCTTCCTGTTGTTCTGCGGAGTCTTTGTAAGTGCTGGCACGCATGGCTGTGCTGGCCTCTCCTGGCTTATTGCACCTGACAACTGGGTATGCTGAGCCCTTGTGGGGCTGCAAAGGTAAGAATCAATGACTTTAGTAATTTCAGAGATGTCAATGTTAAGATCTATCAATGAAAATTTGGAGGCAATTTCAGGATTTGTATGAGTAAACATTGGAATACTGAATACCCGTTTGTAATTCTCACTTAACAACTTGCTCATCGCTTTGTTTTCATCTACCAGTTGACCGGATACATTGATTAATGGGCCAATTTTAGTTTTGGAGGTTGAAAATTTGGCTTCATAAGCAAAGGAAAACTTGAGATTTTTTGTTATTTTTTTCAATAGCTTGCTGTTCATTTTCAGTTAGATGTACAGTGATGCTTTTGCAGATAAATCAATACCTCCAGAAGCTGTCTTCAACCTCCCCCAGGGCTTTACTATTCTTCTGTATCTATCTAATTAATTTATCAGCATCTGGCTGACCATCAGCAGTGGTGCTCTCTACTTTGTCTGAAGTTTGTCAGGCAGCAGTGACAATTAGTCAGAACTTTTACATTTTTTGCTTCACTTTTACTGACAGACAGGTGCAGTGCTCGGTGATTTGATCAACAATATTTTATTATTGCTGCTTGTTCATGTCAGACTGGCAAGCTTTCCTTAGAGTTGAGAGTATCATGTTAGCCTAAAGGGTAGGTAAAATAGGTGCCCAAGCACCTGGTGTTCTGAACTTTGAAGAGGACATGTTTCATCTACAGATAAAACTTTGTTTTTGGAACAATGAATTTGCAGACATTGATATTGTGTGCACAGACATAATTAATGTTTAGGTGTACTGCATGTCAAATTCCCTAGTCCAGGCTTCAGCAGGGAATAAGGTCAGACTGGAAATGTCCAACCTGGATCAGAGTTACTCCGAATTGTGATCCTCGTGAAGTTATGAAAATTTTGTCAACCACAAAGTTGCATATACTTCAAACAGTTCACGCTGCGGAGTTTCTTAAGACGCAATAACTTTCTGCCAAGTTGTTCTGCAAGGGAAGGTTTATATGCATAGTTGTGGAGCATCACCAACCCTCTCACTTCCGCTGCAGTAGAGATACTGAAGCACTGAACGTGCGTGCAGAGGCATCCGTTCCTGGCTAAAGTTTGAAACATAATGATGGTGAATGCACGTCTTTGAATAATGGAGACATTGTCTCCTTCACTTTGGATTTTTGATAGTTAACTAGCAAATGTCACAAAGTTCAGATCCTTGCAGTGGAGTTTAGTGGTAGGACAAATTTAATTGTTGATGCATGAAGTTTGCATAGTTCAACAATGAAGGCATTTATTCAATTATATATGACAGCATTAATGACGATAATACCCTTGCGGAGTTATTAGCAAACATTTCTGCGGAGTTATGCATACATTCCACCCTGGGAATAGGGCATGCATAGTCTGTCACCTTGCTATTCAAGTTCAGAAAAGTTGGGTCCTCCAATAATTTTAACATATTTCATTTGTTTGGAAGGCTTTTGCACTGTTTTTAAATGCGATAACCTCTTTGCACAATTTACAATGTTTACTCAAGTGTTATTTCCCTGCTTTAGTTGACAATGGGCTAAAATATTCAGTCTCCTATTTATGTTATGTCATGCAATGATTAGATTCAATCTCTTATTAGATCTGTATTTGACCTTGATGCATTTATAGCTGGCTAGTTACATCATGGGTATCTTATTTTTTTCAGATTGGTACAATCTATTACAGCTACATCAGTATCAGAGGACATCCATCTGATCACATTTAGAACTGATTGGAGATTGTTCATATAGTTCTATTGTTGACAATTGACAAGATGGAGATTGAGGAAGTTGATGTGACTCTTGAACTAAGTGTTGCTCCAGAAGAGATGGCAGAGTTTGATTCTGATGGGGATGATGAGAATGCAGGAGTTGATCTCACTTCCAGCGTGGACTGTAACATCAAGTCATCCAGCAATGGACTGCCCCATCAGCAGGCAGGAGGTGCTGGTCATATCAGAGTCAGGATGGAAACTGGTTCCAAATTTGGTAAGTAGCTACAGTAGCTTGGTGGCTGGGCAGAAAATATGCTAGCTACTAGCTAGCTACTTTCATTTTCACTATTTGAAGTTCTGGTTTGAACAACATTCTTTTGCTTTCAGTTGCGACTCAATTGGATGAGGATGAATTCAATCGACTGTTCAGCATTCAGTTTGGTGGCTATGACAAGTGTATTGACTGGTCGTCACTCATTGATACGTCATGTTGTATTTGATGGGTTATCTAATTTAAATGTTTGGGTTAATTGTCCTCCTTCATAACAAAATGATTCGACTTGTTGAATATTGTTCTCCTTCATAACTGGATGATTTGACTTGTTGGATGTGTACTAGATGAGCTTCAATGTGTAACTAGTTGTCCTGAAAGAAATCGATCCAATATTGACAACACAATGTTTTTTTACCACCCTGCTAGGAGCAGATCTGTCCAGAGAACAGATGTATCCTGTGACCAGATGTTTTATCCTGGAAACAGATGTGTTTTGGAGACATATATGGTATCCTTGAACAAATGCATATGTAGAGATGTTACAGTGTATTCTGGGGGTATTGTTCCTCTTTGACAGTATCAGTATCTGTGAAGATGGGATAATACCACCTATACTAAAAAAAGGAGTACACTGTAGCTATGCCAAATTATCAGCCACTCCAACATTTGTTGAGTAATGTTGAAGCTTATTCTATTACATACTTATACAGTATGCAAGTCAATTATTCTACATCATTTTTTATAAAATTTCATAACTTTTGGCAATTCAGCATAACATTTCATGTCCCACATTTATAGCCAAGCAGTCAGTAGCTGTGTGATGAAGGGTAACTGGGAATTCATGTTTTAAAATTATCCCTGAGTTGTAATAGGTTGGTTACAATGGTGAATAAAAGTAATTTCTATGAATTGTATGATCTAGCATTTGAACTGACTTTTTCAGTCTAACATTTATAAAAATAGTTTTTAAGTACAACTGAAACAATATGGGCTATGCCAGCAATAGCCTCACGAAGTGGGTATATTTCCTGGTATGGTATGTCTTTGGTTTGTGAATGCTCCAAGTTAGAAAATGTGCAGTTACTTCACCAGGGTGTCTTTATGACTGCACAAGATGCTGGCAAGGGCAGTCATAAGACCCCTAGTGCAAACCCCTGGTGTAATAGAAGGGGACTTACCTAAACTAAATCTAAACAACGCAAACTACTCTGATACGCAAGTTTGTCAGGACTGGCTATCTTGAGCAGCACAGGCACGCAGAATTCTGGTAATTTGGGATCCGCCCACTTGAAGTTCCTCCTCCACAGAGTTTGGTAGGTCCGACAAGAGATGTTGTTGTTCAGCTTGGGATACTCTACCTATGTTTGTCCATTCCGAAATATGAGCTATAAAGTTCTGAGTGGATCAACAGCTAAGTCCCTAGATGCTGACGACTATTAATGAAATTCAATTCAAAACAGCTGAATCGCATCACAGAGGTAATAATTATTCAGGTCAAGTCCACTGACGTTCAGAATCTGTATCGTAACTAAATACTGAAGTTTGGAAGTTCGCCGGAGATGTAAATAAATTGCCTAACGTCCGTGTACAAACTGGCATTTGTACACGGACGTGCTTGTCTGCTCTATTCAAGATAGCATTGTATATTGGCACACATGGTCATTCTTTCAAGCTGGTTGTTCTTTGCTATCAAATGGACTTCGATTCTTCTATTCGTGCTGTGTTCAGGTTTGGAACTAGCTGTCCTGTAATGTGTTGCAATGTGATTACCTTTGTGGCTTCCAGAGGGCAGCCCCTGCAAGGGCTCAGCTTACCCAGTCGTCAAGTGCACCAAGCCAGGAAAGGCCAGCACAGCAATGCAGGCCAGCACCTACTAAGACTCCGCAGAACAACAACGGGAAGATGCTGGAAGGGATGCGCACCACCAGAGAACAAACCCAAAGCCACTCGCATGAAAACCCGAAGCACAACTACAACCCCGCAGAAAACCATGAAAGCAAATACAAACACATATATAAAAAGAACAGAAACAAGCAACTGGACAAGTCACACCACAGACTTGCCAACACGACTGGGAATGCAAGACCCTAGCACCCAAACAACCTATTCTCCATAAACTCAGCCAATCCTGCCTTGAAAGCAGAAATGGTAGCAGACTCAACAACAGCAGCAGGCAGCTCATTCCATATCCTAATGCATCAAACATTAAAAAACCTTGCCACATCCACAGAGCAGCGGGGCATCATGAGTTTGTGCTGATGTCCCCGCGTCCTACCTTCCAGCAACCTTTGGAACAGAATGGACAAATAAAACCCTCCGTGTCACAACACAGAATTCTCCAATACTTTATGAGGTCACTTCTCAGTAACCTGCCCTTGATTGAGAACAAATTTGAGCCATCAGCCTGTCATGGTAGAACACAGGAGCAGTAATCAAGAATGGGCCTGACATGTGCCTCAGAGTTTGACCATAAAATTTGGGCTTCTATTAACTGTCGACTTGAGCAGATCACTACAAAGACCAGCAGCTTGTCTCACAACTTCTCTGACATAGCCATGAAACTCAATACCAACATCCACATGAACTCCTGAATTGGTATGAACTTGGACAAACTTCAAACAAGCACACCCAAGAGTGTAAACAGCCTCTGCACTGGGACCAATCCAACTAGCAAAACGTCTTCTGAAACATAAAATGACACACTTGCTAGGGCTCAATGACCAATTCCATGAAGATGCAGTTGGGAATATTTTGTCAAGGTCTCCCTGCAAAGCAGACACACCACCAACAACATCATGATGTTTGAAAGACAAATAAATTTTATAATAGACTCAAGACTGAACCCTGTGGAACCCCACTTGGAACATAGCTCAGCTCACTATTCACTCCACCAATGCAAACTCACATAATTCGAGAATGAAGAAAACTACCAATCAACCTCAACACCACCCAAGAAACTCCAAGTGCCTGCATCTTCAGAAGCAAAAAGGGATGGGAAACAACATCAAATGTCTTAGAAAAGTCAAGCATGACCATATCCACCGCCAAACCAGCATCAACAGACTTAACTACATCCAAATAGACCAGCAACATTTGATCCTCTGTTGATCTAGCCTTCCTAAATCCAAACTGTTTGGAAGAAAGGAGCTGGTAAGACTCAAAATAGACCCTATGGAATTGAGTTTGCTGTTTGGTTTGGTTTTGATATTTGTCCTCTGTTCTTTTTTTGTCAACATTAGGCACTTCTGACCATCATCTTGCTGCAGCTTTTGTGCCTTGTTCTTTTTGATTGCTGGCATGCTGAGGTATGATGCCTTCCATGAGTGCATCTCCTGTTGGTGGGGCTGTCAGGGTTGTGGTGAGCTGCAAAGGTGACTTCCATACCTGCATCATTTGCATGTCCTGTTGGCAGGGCTGTAAGAGTTGTGGTGAGCTTCAAAGGGGATTTGCCTAATTGGTTATGACTTGTAAATTGTGATTCGAATTTTCCAACAATTTACTGATCCTTGAATCTCATTGATGACTACATTTGTCCCTTTTGTTTACAATTTTTAGACTTTTCATCTCATGGACTTATGCAGTGGGTAAGGGAGACCATTTTTTTTACTGTCTGAATGAAAAAATACTGGACCTGGTTCCCACATCTGAGAAGGATAGAGTTGTCTGTGAGTAGATCTTCTGTGTTGGGTCGAGTGAATGCTTGGTTGGAGGAGACAACTAGGTATTTAGATAGAAATGCCAAAATTTTGGAGGCTTTCTCTTGGCTTGACCAGATGCTGGAGTTATGCTAATTTTCCATGCTCGAAGATCTCTGTTTATTTTGCAGTCAGTCTTGAAACACCTAATTAAAAAGTACATTCCGCTCTTATGCTTGTTCTTTCTGCCTGTCCTTCCTCCTCATTTGCTGTCAGGGCACATTCTGCTCATGACTGTGAGAGATGGAGACATGGCATGCTTATGTTCGCAAACAGATCAGTAGAGTAGAGGGCTGTAATTCAGCTATTGCCTACAACAGTTTACTCACACAAAGATCTGGAAATGTCCCTTTTCATTTATTTATTCTAAAAGTATACATCTAATTTGAGAAACAGACCTGAAATTTGTGTGCTTTTCCATGCTTGTGTTAGATATAAAAAAAAATGACTGCCCAGATGTTGGTCCTCTCCATCTGCCAAATGGTGAGGTACTATATCCTAGAAGGATGTGAGGCTTTAGCTGTCTCGTTATGGGAGTTTGTCAATGCACCTCCTGCTTCCCTGCCTCTTTCCAGTTATTTGTGTGGAGTTTGTCAGATGTAGATTTTTCTAGGGTGGAAGTTCTGCATGTTCTTTCAGCTCCTGATCCCAGTTCCTGTGTGGGTCCAGGTGGCCTTCATCTGCACCTGTTGAGGAGCTGTACTGATAAGCTTTCATCCCCTACCTGTTTATTTTTTCATAAATCGAAGACAAGAACTGTCCCTGATATCTGAAGCGTCACTAGATCTTGCAATATTCAGGGCCAAGTTTCACACAGATCCTCTGCATTACAGACCTGTAAACTTGGAATCATTTGGTTGTAAATCAATAGAAAGAATATGTATCATAATTGACTGATTATCTTGGAAGAAATAGTATTGTAATATCATAAGTGTGGTTTTTGGAGTAATTATAGCACTGTGGTCCTGTGGCTGATGACCTACACTGATGTCAGGAAGGGAATTGTTGAGGGATATATTGGGTCTCTTACCTTCACAGCCTCCTCCAGCAGCACCACTAACCAATGAAGAGCAACAAAGCTGGGGGGAGCCAGCACAGCTTTGCATGCCAGTTTAATATTGAGAACAGCTATGTAAACAAACATATGTTTAGGAACTGCAATTAGCGCGCACCATCTGCTAATCTATGAACAAACAGTATGATTGAAAAAAAACGCACACCGCACAGCAAAGTGAACAACAGAGAAGCGTATGGAGACTCAACACACTCCTCATACCCACACAGCCAACACTCCCAATGCCACAACAACATCAAGACACAGGAACACCCCACCACCCACATGCAGGCATACAAAAGAGAGAAGAGAGAGAGGGAAAGCTGCATGAGCCACCCACATGTAGATGTAACATTTGGCAGGCAGATCCTAAGGCTACAAGGATCTACATGCAAAAGAGACTCCATACTCGAACAAAAATCTCTCAGAAACTCTGCCAGAAACCCATTGAATATAGCCAAGGAATCTGACTCCACCACGTAAGTTGGAAGGCAGTATTATGTAAGCCGGCATCAAAAGTTTAGAGAAATGACCTTGTGTTCTCACATCAGGAGCTCTGCAAAAATTACTCTCAAGGTCCGTATTACTTCATGTTAACTTTTCAAACGGATTTGATGTTGTGAGATATGTTGTGCTCCTTCCTGCCTAATCTAAAAAAATGGGTATTTGTGATTTCTTGCTGGTCTAGATCTTTGCATTCCTTGCTGGCTATTACCTCACCTTAATGACTGCCCAACACACCAGCAAAGCAATGTGCAGAACAGGACTGGAGGCACAAATGTCACAGCACATGGGAATTGTGAAAGCATCAAAAAATAATCAGGCCAAAATAATCAAGAAATTTGGGCTTCAGTGAACTGACCATACAGCAATTTAGTTGAACAAAAAATAAAAGGCATTCATTACATTAATACATATGTATTGATTATCAGGCTAGTAAAAATCAAAAACAGCATTGCACATCAAATCAGGAAGGGTTTGCTTTGGTAAATGACCAATAGTCCTACTTTGAATAATTGTGTAAGCGCTCTCTGACTAGCTGGCATCCATTACTGGCTTTTCTACTCTTGAGTACCTCTCTGGCTGTGCTGCAGCACCTCTACAGGCTTCACTCCCTAAAAATAGCCACCCTGACCCTGGGTGTTCTCTGGGTTCAATTCCTGGCTGTTGACAGAGCAGTGCTGGAACACAGGTCTCCATTTCCAGGCACCCACCCCAGGACTTAGGCGCCTCTCATCCTTTGGCCAATAGACGTAGATTTGCTGGCTTCTAAAAAAAAACATTTGTTCAGTTTTTGGTCTGCCCCTCTTCAATAATTCCCACTTCCAAAATGTAAATTTTTTGATCAAGGATTCCTTTCAGCTAACTAACCATGTCATTTCTTTACCTTTAGTTTAATTTTTTCATCAAACTTCAAATTGAATTGATTGAACCGTAAAAAACATGCAAAAAACCTAGATATTTTATATTTTGCCACTTATCAAGCAGTTATAAATCTATATCATCAATTTTATTATCATACTCTGCAGGCTTGAAGCACTTGCAGCGTTACTTTTTATATCGCCCAATGTTTTTTTTACCCGATGTTTTTTTAGGACTCAATTTGTTTTAGAAAGCATTTTTATGTCTAGGAAATTTTGGCTCTACAATTAGTGTGACCAAGGAAGTATGTAAAAAGAAAATATAGAATGGTGAGGGATCTTACTACAAATTTTTTGTAGATTTTTTGAGTGGGTGTTATTTAGAAACACATGTTTTTCTCAGTTTGTGAGGGGGGGGGGAAGAAAATCAATTAGACATGCATAAACTGAACTGGAACCCATTTAATGAATGGCCTAACATGAATGAAGAGAAAAAAATGTGGAGACGGTTATGGAAAAGTGTGTTGCCTTGAAAGGAGACAAAAAATGCTCCAAAAATCCCTAAAACTGCAAAGTTTTTGAAATAATAGCAGTAAAAATAAAATAATCTGGATGGAATGCAGTTTTTGGTGAATGCTTATGAACATAGAAATGGTGTAAATTTTAACTGAGGAGAAAAATCCTCATAGTTCTCTGGCAAAGTAGTTTTTTTATAAACTTTTTGCACATTTTTTTAGAGGGCAAAACTATTTACATTAACATACCCAGACCCTCAGCATGCCCTACCCCATCTCCAGTCAAGAGCGGGAACATACAAGAGAGCTACACTGGCAATCCCTCCCTACTAAACCAAATCCTAGGGCTGTTGAGCGGTTTTCTATCCCACTTCTGACACTAATTGTAAGCATTGGCTAATGCCCACCCAAGCTGTTCAAGTGGCAAGGTCATGAAGCCTGCCAAACCAACACCAACTCTGCTCACACCAACCCAAGTTATGACCACTGGGACCAGGCTCACCTGAGCTATAAACTAAAACCAGGCACCTCAGGCCTGCCGCTCTCTGGCTGGTATCCATTACTGGCTTTTCCACCCTTGGGTACCTCTCGGGCTGTGCTGTAGCATCCCGACAGGCTTTTCTTCCTAAAAATAGCCACCCAGATCGTGGGCGTCCTTTGGGTTCAATTCTGGGTTTGGCAAAAGCAGAGCAGTGTTGGACCACAGGTCTCCCACTTCCATGCCACATCACACACACGGGCGGCACCCAACCCAGGACCTTGGACAGTGAAGGATTCACCTTGGCGCTCTCTCACTCTTTTCACCGACTGGAGACCGTTCCTGATCAGCTAAGCTGATTCAGAAATGGGGTTAAACGCCAAGGATAATGAAAATGAACCTGCAGACAACAGGCCATAAGTTGGTCATGAGATGAATTCCTGAACATCCCCTGACCCCCAGCGCGCCTCACCCCGTCTCCAGTCAAGGGCGGGCACACAAATGGGAGCCATGCTCACAATTTTTTTTTTTTACAAATCCTCTGATTTACCATCCAAAGTTTTACAGTATTTTATCAGATCTGCTCTCAGAAACTGACCTCTAACAAGGAGCAAATCAAGGCTCCTCAAACATCTGCCTTAGTCCATATCAGAAAGTCCATCAATTCTTCTGGATCATCTCTGAATAGATTCAAGCAGTCTACAGTCTCGACAATATTCGGTGTTCCAATACTGGGTATGCGCACATTAGGCATGCAAAAATGTGCTATGCATAAGGCCAGCCTAAACTTGGGTAACTGCTGACATGGACCTCAACAAGAAGTTTTACCAACCCACCAGCCTCTGCAGCCAACACACATTTATGGTGGTAGACTCGGTAACTTGCATCCTCACTGACACCCAAATCATTATGTGCAGTGACAAACTTCAATGCTCTACCTTGCAAGAAGTACAGTTTGATTATTCCAGGACTTTGGATACAGTGCTGACTGTATCCAACTCACCTTGAAGTGATGAAACACCTTGTTTGGCATGGTTGCTGTCCGTAGGGATCTCAAGTAGGTACAACTTGTAGTTATCTGCAAATACCTTGAACTTCTGTGGAAGGCCACTGGAGATTTAGCATCAACCGGGGTGATTCCCTGCATTTTCCACTTTGTAATAACTCAAAAAGTATGCATGTTGAAAACATCATGTTTACTTTGTGTGTAGCCTCTAATATGATCATGAAGCACCGCAAGTTTCAAGATTCTATCATTACCAAAACGATTTTTTTTACAAAAAAGTGTCATAAGTTATGCCCCCAAAGCAAGAGGGATTTTCCGCAGCAAATGGGGTAATTTCCCGCACCCTCCATTTATCAATAATTGAAATGACAATTTCACGTTTGAAAGTACTGGTACCAATTAAACAAGCATCCCTATATTAGTCTACCTATATCAATTGATTAAAATGTTAGAGTACAGAAATGTTTATGCATTTTTAATAAATTCACTTCTGTGATGTAGCTAGCTAGCTCTAGCACTGGGATATTATTATTTGAAATTTACATTTACCGTTGCCATTCCCAGAAATGTTGGCAAAATTATTAGCTACTGGAAGAAAAAGTTATTGATACTTTGGCATGTTGTGGATGTGTTTGGAATTGTTATTGAAATGTATGTATTGTCATTTTTTATTTATGAAGAAAATTGTCTTGTCATGATTTCAATGGTGGATAATTTAGTGAACTGAAATTAATCTACCAGAATGGTGCTTATATTTTTATTTAATTAATATTATAGGACAAGTATTGGCATATTTTTTTTGTCTAAACCATAAGTAGCTATATATTATTATCAGCCATAAATAATTGGATATTGGAAAATCTCAAGTAACCTGGGAACAGATGTGAATTGCTAATAGGTACATCTTGGGGCCAGATATATATCTTGGCATCAGATGCAGGTATCCTGGGACCAGATGTGTTGTCCTGGCATGAGATTGTATGTTGAGTCAGGGTCTGATCTGTTTGTCTTGAGTGTGATCTATTAGGTTAACACCTGTTGTGTTAAGTCAGGTCAGTTAGGTCGAGGCCTTGTGTGTCTGGTCAGAGCCAGCCTGGTGTGATGGGCTATGGTCTGGTGTGCTTTGCCTAAACCTGGCACATGCTTTAGGTAAAAGCCTGGCGTGTTGGGTTAAGGCCTTGTTTGCTGGGTCAGGCTTGGTTCCCTGAGGCTGATCCTCATTAGCTGGATCAGGGCCTAGCTTGCTGGGCCAGGGCCTAGCTTGCTGGGCCAGGGCCTGACTTGCTAGGTCAGGGCCTGGTTTGCTGGGTCAGGGCCTGGTTTGCTGGGTCAGGGCCTGGTTTGCTGGGTCAG
>SDVV010030514.1:0-11667 GCA_016164225.1 Gammarus roeselii
AGCAGTCAGTATAGGATCACCACTTCACGCCACACACGGACGAGCCTAACCTGAGCAATCAAGCAGTCAGTATAGAATCACCACTTCACGCCACACACGGACGAGCCTAACCTGAGCAATCAAGCAGTCAGTATAGAATCAACACTTCACTCCGCACACCGACGAGCCTAACCTGAGCCATCAAGCAGTCAGTAAAGAATCACCACTTCACGCCACACACGGACGAGCCTAACCTGAGCAATCAAGCAGTCAGTATAGAATCACCACTTCACGCCACACACGGACGAGCCTAACCTGAGCAATCAAGCAGTCAGTATAGGATCCCTTCTCCATTCCCCACACGGGCGAGCCTAACCTGAGCAATTAAGCAGTCAGTATAGAATCACCACTTCACTCCGCACAGGATATAGACACATTCCCCGTCCGAATATAGTATTATCATAGATATCCATTCCGGAGCCCTTTTCCTCGGTCAAACGACATCAATTGCAATCTATTATGCCGTACGCCGGGAAGTTAGGAGATACTTTAAGATATCAATTCCAGAAGTAGCCAATTGAACAACGTCTACCGGGAATGCTTCCAAACTTTTATGAAAGGTAAAGTGAAGCGAACGTAGCTGTGGATATTGAAACATAAAAGTGACGGCGGAATACATTTTAGGAGTGTATATGGTCAAGTAGAGGAAAAGGTGGATGCTTGTTAGATGCATTTCGGAGAGTACAGAAAAAATAATTCTTCAAGAAATAATATATATTGAAATGGGAAGTGAATGCATAAAGCAATGACTAGCAAATGTAGTGGATGCGCAACAAGGCAAATTGTGTACAGACAGAAAAGAAATTCGTCATCAATGAAGGAAACCTCACGACGCAAATGATGAAACACAAAAAGCACTTCATTGCAACGATGTCGGCTTGTCTGAGAACATTGGTTTACCGGCCTCTACTCTTATTTAGGAATGATGATGTCAACGACATGCGGGACTTCAACAACTCTTGAACAGTCTTTCATTCTCACACAAAGGTTATTTCAAATGTAAACCTCAGTGTGAACACTTCATTCAAGGTCTTATAAATCCTCCTTGGTCCTCTTACTAGGTTCGTCTCACACGACACTCATCGCAGTGCCCCAAGGATGACTCGACCATGAGCTGGGTAAATTATTTTAACTAACTAAAGTTTCATTACTTTACCCGGGATGCGCGTGGTAGAGTTAGACGAAGCACTTGGGAAGCAAATCCAATGATTGTATTCAGCGCATACATGCTCGTCCTAACCTGGTGTCCCAGAAGCACCGTCGCTATATCCTGTTGGTCAGTCAATCTTTGATAGCACAATGACTGCTCTGTTTGCATCCTTCTGGCGTCCGTCTGTTTCTTGCCTTCAACGGAACTTGTCACAAAACGAACTATTTGAATACAGCGGCATCTTCAGTCAGATCTTCGCTCGAGATGAAGTTAAACCCCGTGACTTTCTTTTAAGTCGGCAGGCGAGCTCACGAAGTGTCTAACTTTTATGTTAGTGATGGAAGGTTGTAGGCACCCTGCTGCTTAATACGAGTACGCTAGGCAATGACTCCTCTCTTTGGGCCATCCTTGACCATGAAAAGATCTATTTTTTAGCCTCTTATAAATTGCGTCTTCTTGCACCATGTAGATAAATTTTGCAGCTATTTTGTTCACGGTTCAAGATTTGAATTTATTTCTCTTTATCCTGCCTTGTCTTCAAGTATCATGGTACAACTTTGAATAAATCTTTGAATAGCATGAAGAGCTTTTATATCATGAGAAGGTCAAAATTCCTTCAAGTATCAGCTGTCAAGAGCGTATAACAGGCGTCTCAAGTGTCTTTAAAGTCTCAAGAGCTCTCTTGTCCTCCCCTTCTGCTCATGCGAGGCTCCTTGAGACACCTCATAAATCAACGCAACGATAAAACAGTAATTTCTTCATTGACCGCCAGAGAAATACTACGCCAAGGAATTAAACCAATTAGCCTTATCAGAACAGGGGGAGGGAACTGCCCTCGACTGTGAGTGGATCCTTGTACCCAGCTCCAGATAGGAGTGCGGATACTGCCCCAAGTCCTCTGTGCGGAGAGTCTTGGCACCGACTAAGGAATGAAATGCGTCATCAGCTAGTGCAGTGAAATATGTCATGTTAAGACATTTGAGATATGCTTGCGTTTATGCTACTATAATGCGTCAATACACGTATACTGAGTTAAGCAAGGGTTACTTGAATAGGGTTTAGTAGCACGTATCAGAGATAAAATAAATGTGTGTTAGATTAATTAAACTTGACTGAGAACGCTGGCCGTGTCCGCATAGAGCGCAGTGTCTCTATACCGCTGTTTACAATGCGCTCTGGAATAGTCCCAGGTTGCTTCATTATAGGAAGGTAACTTCTGTCCATTAGACACACCATTTGATGTGTATGCTGGAACCTGCTTCCCTTGGTAGTGTTTTACAATCTGATAATAAAATAATCCTATATTATCACCCGTAAATTCCTGTATAACTGCATGGATTAAATACAATGAATTTTATGCATTTCCTGTTTGAGTGTACCTGAGTATTGTAGTCAATTCTGGATCCTTTAACTGACAAGAACAATTAGGAGATGCAAGACCATCGCTAATTTAACTAATTGAAGATTATGCTAGCACGCTGCAGAGAAGGCGAACAAGTCAAGCTGTAGTGCTGGCGATTCCTTTACGGCATGTCGGGCGGATTTCTGCGTTCAATCAATCTCTCAGGGTCTACTGATGCACGGACTGTGTTTAGCTATTGAACAACGTTTGTTTAAAAACTTCATCTGTTCCGTAAAACTTCACTCACGGGGTTCGGTAAGAATAAATCTTTTTCCTGTACAGGACAAACGAGCGGAAAAATGTAGAGGAACGTTTGCTCAACGTCAGGGCCGTGTTTGGCTGGACGGTCGAGTGGGCTGCTAAACTGCAAACACAGTTGGGAAAACTTTCTGTCCAGTGCCTGTGCTGTAAAGGCTGAAGTATGCTGAGGTAACGAGATGATGGAAACGTTGCGCGCATCCCTGCACAATGGCGAGCCAGTATAGATGGTTAGAATAATGGAGGTACTAAGTAATCTTGAAGAAGTTCATAGAAAAAACTGTAACCGTTTCGATATCTCTTCTTTCAGAAGTTAGACGATATCATTTTCCGGGATTTGAATCATAGCATGAGCTATAAAAAAGAAATGACCTTTAGAATTACTAGCTTGCAATATACCATACAGTTTGATGATCCTGACATTTCGGTAAATAAAGAAGAACATTACTGCAGGAGAACAAGAGGTGTTGTAGGAACTTGATTGAAGAGTTTCTTCTGCGTGCTGTCCAGGAATAATAAGCGCTGATGGACGATTGTATCGTCTTCGTTGACTCATTTTTTCCGTTACAATTTCTATTACAGTTATCACATCATATGTGGCACATCTGTAACATAGAGGTTGGGTAATTCTTAATTTTTGTATTTGTTAACTCGACAGCGTAAATCAACAATTTTGGACACTGCGGCAAAGAGATAGTTTCCTTCCATTTTGATTATGAACAAGTGTATTTTATTGAACATTTCAATTGTTATGTTGTACAGTAGCGAAACCAATTTGTTTTTGTTTTAACATTACCAAAAACCAGGAAGCTTTGTCCGGATCATAAACCACAACAACGGGTTAATTTTCTCGTAATGAACTAATCAGAAACGAATTTCGTTTTGCTACAAATCTGGTCTTGACATATCACTCTTTTCCTTCGTGACACAGTGCCCATGCCATATTCCCTCCGAACAAATAGAAGAGTTAGGAAAAGTCTTATTTTTCGAGGAGTCAATTGTGTCAAACTCCGAGGAGCGAGAATCGGGTAAGAGGAGAGCAAACCAGTCTCTAACAAACCTGAGGGTGGAAAACTTTGCCGAACAAGGTAAACGGCATCTTGTTGAACTCGCAGCTGTGATAGAAGTCATTATTTTGGTGCAGGACAAACTGGGAGAGAGTGAAGATGGTTGGTTCCTTCATTACCTGAAATTGAGTCTAAATGATTTGAGACAAGATACGACTTGATGTACTCCAGACAGATCGTATAAATATAGAATACATCAAGAATAAGCCATAACTCGTGATTGATTTGCCTGAAATGACCTCAGAATTACCTCAGAATTGAAGTAAACAGGACGTTGGTATTCGAGATGTGAACGTGGGCAGTGTTCAAGTCAGTGGTCTGAGGCCCGCTGTTGACTGGAGCTAAACGAAAGAAAGTGCGGGCCCCATTAAAGATTGTCAATGAACTAATCCAAGTCCTTCTCATTACACCAGTGACGGCTGAGGGTAGGCCTATTATTACATTATTAGCTGATCAATGAGCTTGTGATAAGGAGGGCCTGTACATCGTCGGAATAATTTTTTTAGATTCAAGAATACACGAAAACTGAACTTTTAATTGTTCACTAAACTGAACTATTCAATCACAGGTTAGCTGCTCATATAATAATTCATTAGCTCCTTCTAACTGAAACATCGCAATTAAGAAATATGTACTGCTAAATTATTAGAGGGAACAGCCTGTTTTAATGGCTTGACACAGATTAGCTATCGACGGTGTACCTTCCACTACTGAGTTTAAGCGACTACTTGACTGCGTTGATAGCGACTTGTCTGAGCCGTACACTCATCCCTGCGTTGTTGCGGTGGTCATAAACGCTTCCTCAAACAACTAGAAAACTGCAACAGTGGTTTGCAAACACTGCATGATCACGTATAATTTGTTTTCGGTTCTTAAATTATGCATTTGAAGTGTAACTCATGTGTATAGAGTAATAAGATGCGAAACTCTCTCCCTCTGCCTATTTTCTTTGTAACAACCTGTGGGAGTTCTCAAAATTAAGAAGCGGTAGTAACCTCGTGCTTCAAGTGCAAATTATAATTGAACGACTGAGAAGTAGAGTTGCATAACTGCATTTACGATCTTGTAGAAGCAACATTGAACAGCTGATGTGGCTATGCAACTTCGCTCCTAAGCCTTTCTGTTAAGATCAGGTTCTTGTCAACAAGCAATTAATGCCAAAAACATCACAAATTATATTTTAATTCAAAATGATATTCAATTGAGAGTTTAAAGTCATAATTTAGCTTCTCTATTTGATTGCGGTTTATAATTTTTTTGTTCCGTCCATGCTCAGAGGATGTGAAGGATCCCGCCATTTCTGTTCAAATGCACAGTTTCCTAACGAGGTCAGATTATCCGCCTTCTACCAACCATGTGAAGAACAACGGAACAAATCCTGTGCCAAACAAAGTGGGAAACGTTATACCAACTGTTGAAAACTCGTCTGCTGAAACATAATTTGTAACAAATGGTGGAGGTCACTTCCTCCCTTCGTCTCGTGCCGAGAAAGACTACCAAACACATGACACAAAAAGGGGTACACAACTTGTGTAGATAGATACAGACAGAGTAAATGCATTCGAATGAAACACATGCTACGACCTTCAGTTGGAAGACTAGTTTTCCCAAAGTTGAATAGTTGAGGGCCAAACATCGCGGAACGAAATACAATCAAATGCGTTGGTACGAATTTGCTGCTGTGTTGACCCCGCAATTGTTGAACTCTCGACTCAGCAAGTGGCTCAACTTCAGGCGCGTCCTCATTTCTGTTGAAACGGCAGGGCTTTGTCAACATCGCAACCATGAGATGGTGATTCAAAACGCACAAGGAACGAAAAGTTATATCATTAAAATTTGTTTCCCTAGCCGGCGCCTCCCGTCAACAGGTGAACTCGCCCTGGAAAGGCGCCTCAACTTGCAATAGGAAGGGAATGATAGCATTATGAAGTGGTCACAACTGACTCCCTGACACACTACTTGACAAGTATTATGTGTCTAAGGCCTCTCATGAATGCTAAATGGGCTAATTAGCAAATACGACGCCAATGTGAACACAGTATTAGTAAACATAATGTAACAACTTCGACAGGTCAAGCAGCAAAGTCGAGTGTTGCCCAATTTACTTTTTAATAACCGCACGCGGTACATGATTACTGCTGCTTTATAAGTATTAAATATTCCTTGAAACCGTCAGAAATATGGGCTTCAGTAATTCAAATCTTTTTCTACGCCTCCGCAGCCTCGTTCACACTAGGAGGACGAACTGTAGCCCACAACAACAGATACCCTGGCCTAAGCACTCCCTCTCATGGCGTCCTCTAGCTGCTGCCAGCAAGCTTTTAGGTCAGTCATGGCGGCCGTTCCCAACTACCACCCAAAAGAGGGTGCTGGAGTGAGCTGGTATGTGCTGGAGTATGTACTGTCGCTCTTTACAGTCTACCTTATTGCTCTTGTCAGTACATCTACATTCTATCCATCTTATTTAATGAAATACTGAATACATAATATCAGAAAGACGAACTAATTACAGTGCTTCAAATGACATTGTCGTTGGAGATCGGGCAGAGGTGTTTATCATAAGCAATTCCAATCGAATGCGAAAGGCATTGAATATTGTGTTGTTTTAAAATTAATATTTCTATGACAATTAAAATAGTAAGCACTGCTGCAACAATGTTACTTTATACATATGTATGAGACACAAATGGTGTCGCTTTCATAGGAGACGAATGTTTGATTAAGTAAGGAATTCTCTCAATAGTCACCTCGCTAACGTATCCATCCTATTGATTATCAATGGGTTCACTGGAACCATCTTCCCCTGCTTGCGTCTGTAATTGTTTGTTCGTCATCGCTCTATTAGTATGAAGGCAGCAAAGTGCAGTTGCGTTATGGTGCTCACAGCCTTTAATCATTCTTCTAAGAGTAGTCATACAATGAGGTAAAGAAGCGTTCGAGCATTCAACATATGCATTTTTTTGTGTTGTTAGAGGCTGTGTCCCTCGTGGTTGTTTGTGGGGATCTGGGCATTCGACACTTAGCCGAATGCCCAGATCCCCACCGACATGTGATTTTAGGAATCTTACGGTCAGTACAGGCTTCCATATTTGACCCAGACCTCTGAGCAAATTGATAAGGTCTCATGCGCGCTCCCATAGATCACTAACCTACGTGATATCACGATTGAACCTGCCGGGTGCAATGACAGGGCACATAGCCATGTCGTGCTCTACCGTACCGGGCGCGCCCAGGTACAGCAGTCCCAGATCAGAAAATTCGGTTCCCAGTTTATGTTGGACTGAAAGGTCGTGCGGTGCCCGTACCTCAGCACAGGGCAACTTCAACTATTTCCAGTCCACCTCCGGTGTGTTGGCTCGATGATCAGCCACTGTAAAAGCTATGATGTGTGTTTGTGTCTATTGGTTTACGCACAGATGTGTTGTCTGTAAGTTGATGGTGAAAATGGAGTCGAAGTAGGCTGCAGGTGTGTTATGTTTATTTCGTTGGCTTGACGTGGGTTCGATATGTGATGGCAGGGATGACTGGGCCCACAATCTTGTTGAAGAATTATGTTCCCATTCATATCAAATGATGTTTAAGAAGAAGTATACCTTGATTTCTTCTTGCAGACGGAATATGGGGGCGTGCTCTTAGTAGGGAGTTTATGTGTGTGGAAGCCAGGGTAAGTGGACCAGGCAGTGTTTGCATAGAAAATGATGAGTCCGATGCATCGTTTAAATTTTGTTGTTTTGGATTCCTTGGAGTATCCGTGGGCAGTTGTGGTAAGTTCCCGGATAACGTTCAGTCAATTGATTTCTCTAGTGTTGTTGTTGTTCGTGTGTGGTTTGAACGTCTCTCCAGTTTCAGATATTTGTGTCCGCGAGAAGGAACTTATCACGAAAGTCCTGAAGAGGAGATATATCATACGAAAAAATCAGATATCGTAAAACATGAAGCTACAAATTTGTGCATTTTCGAAAGTAGAAAGTCTAGCGACCTTCCGTGATATAAAACTTTCGCACGAATAAAACTTGTGTGCACCAGAATAAAACTTTTGTAAATAAACGTACGATACAAACATAGCATCATGTCAAACATTCAAACACATCAGGACAAGCATGCGAACATTGCAGCATGCCTGTAAACAGACGAATGTTAATAAGCGTGAGTTTGCATGGAGTTAGTTGGCTTCAGTCAATGCCTCACTGGGCCGGTAGCCCTCCGGAGGTTGAAGAAGGGTGGATTGACGGAAGTGAGTAGCAAGACCTCGATGGGAGAGTAGAGAAAGAGCCGGAACATCGAAGCATGGAAGATTTATCGTTAGAAGTAATAGATGTTTCCAAAAAATTAAACCTGTTTCGAAAGGAAACACGTTGCCTTATTTATGTTGACTGCAGGTTCAATTTTCAAGTAATTTATCTGAGTTTGAAGGGCGATTCCCCAGCACACAAATCCCTCTTAAACCGGATTCCTCCAACGGTCTGATGAAAGCAACGCGAGCTGCAGAATTTGCTCGATCATAATGATTTTCCGAGTGCATTGACATGCAACAACTTTTGAGGTATTCAGAATAGTATTTAATATACGACTACATAATGAAACTGATCTAAGATTTAAACACCAATTGAGCGAATTCTGTGTTTTGACATCAGACTCAAGAGAAACTTTCAATTTTTAACGGCAGACCTTGGACCGGTCTCATTTTGTGGACGGTTTTCTATCCTCCGCAGGAATAACAATTCAGAAGCCGTTGTTTTCGATTCCATCTTGTCAAAAGGTAAGTGGCTATTATCGTCGTCATGCGTCTGTTACCCTTTCCCGCCGATGTCCCTACCTGGCGTGGTGTACAGTTCAAAATGTCGGGGTTATCACATATGATTCCACATCATACACATAGGTTAACCCATGTAGTACTTACAACGCATATCAAGTAATAATCTTTGCGCATTAGGAAGGATGGGGATACGAATAGAGTAGAAATTGTTGTTTTCTACGAGGAGGAAACGATTATCCTTGCGTTACGAGCTCTGAACGGCCACATGCAGACGACTCAACGCTCTCTGAAGATCACGTATTACATGGTAAATATTATGACAGACACGGCATGCAGTATCAAGTGTTTTCATCACAGTCTGAATTGAACAAACAAAATTCAAAGAATTAGTAGGGGTATTTTTTAATGTGTTGTGCACAACACGCCGTTAAACAGCACAGAAAACTAAAAAAATATTATTCGTTCTGGGAGTAGACAACTTCAGCACCCCTTCGAATCCCATGCAGACGCCAATTAAGCGTTCCTAAGGTTGTTCACAATACACCGTTCACGCAAACAGGCTCAGGGAGGGGGGCACACGACACCTCGTACCCCTCTCTCCTTCTGACAAGACTGCAGCAGAACTAAACAGCGAAAATAATCAAGAATAAAAAATGCTAGTCACGGAAGATCTACAAAATGAGCAATGATGGAATGACTCACAAAAACGTGGATGGGAGTTTGTGGGGGCCCCGCCCGGTCCATGGCACGACCCATGCAGTGGCCGATACACTTCGCGACCCATGCAGGGGTCGACACACGACACGACCCAAACAGTGGTCGACCCACGATACGACCCATGCAGTGGCCGACACACTCCACGATCCATGCAGTGGTCAACACACTCCACGGTCCATGCAAAGGTCGACACACGGCACGACCCATGCAGTGGTCGACACACGGCACTGCCTTATACAGTGGCCAACACACAGCACGACCCAAGCAGCGGCTGATACACGGCAATACCCATTCAGTGGCCGACACACGGCACGACCCGTGCAGTGGTCGACACACGGCATGAACCATGCAGGGGCCGACGCACTTCATGGTCCAGGCAGTGACCGACACACTTCAAGAGCCGTACAGTGGCCGACACACTTCACAGTCCATGCAGTGGTCGACACACAGATGGACCCACACAGTGGCCAACACACGACACGACCTATGCAGAGGCCGAAACACGGCACGACACATACAGCGGCATGACACATACACGACATGACACATGGAGTGGTTAACACACGACACGACCCATACAGTGGCAGACACACGACACGACCCATTAAGTGGCAGACACACTACACGACCCAAGTAGTGACCGACACACGACACTACCCATAAGGTGGTCGACACATCGAACGATCTATACAGTGGACGAGACACGGCACGACCCCTAAAGTGGGCGAAACACGGCACGATCTAATAAAGTGGTCGGTAAGCGGCACGACCCTACAGTGGGCGACACACGGCACGACCCTACAGTGGGCGACACACGGCACGACCCTACAGTGGGCGACACACGGCACGACCCTACAGTGGGCGACACACGGCACGACCCTACAGTGGGCGACACACGGCACGACCCTACAGTGGGCGACACATGGCACGACCGTACAGTGGGCGACACACGGCACGACCGTACAGTGGGCGACACACGGTGCGACCCTACAGTGGGCGACACACAGCACGACCCTACAGTGGGCGACACACGGCACGACCCTACAGTGGGCGACACACGGCACACGACCCTACAGTGGGCAACACACGGCAGGACCCTACATTGGCCGACACACGGCACGACCCTACAGTGGGCAACACACGGCACGACCCTACAGTGGGCGACACACGGCACGACCCTACAGTGGGCGACACACGGCACGACCCTACAGTGGGCGACACACAGGCTCCATACAACTCTTGCAAGAGTCCAACAGATTTAACAAAAAGTGCCAGCGAGCAATGACGAATTAATTAGAATTATTGTGCCGATATATTTGTATATGAAGTGAATATACGAGTAATAATTACTTTACAAAATTGCGGCTCCTAGGAACATTGATGTACGGAAATAGTAAAGTAACTGTAGCATGTGCTGGTTAACCCTGTTTTTAATTGTTTATCTGGGTGTTTCAACCACAGAAAGTAATTGAAATAGCTGAAGTAGAAACATCGCAATGAACAAGTACCACATTACATGAGTATAAGAGCTATATATGTTTTCTATAACTGTTGTTCACTGTGTTAGATGGGTTTGTATCTTCACTATACTAAAACAAGATCACTCGTGATTAACAACTGTGATAACAAAAACAGTACACAAACACAGGAACTGTAATGACAATAACTCCCATTAAAATACCTTGAGTAAAAAATGAATAATCCGTACCCTTTACTTCGGATCTGTCACAGTTTCTGTGAGCCACGTCTGAATGGAAATTTGTTCAACGTTTCAGTGGGCAATAATCTGAGGTAGGACGACTTTCAATAAAAAAATATCACCCGGAACGATAACAGACAAAATCATCACAAGCAAATGGTCGACAAGCATAATGATAACAAGCGAAAGGATAACAAGCAAACGGATAACAAACGAACGGATAGCACGCGCTTGGTAAACAGACAGAAGCGGCGGACAGGCGTCTTTTTAATCCTCTTTCATTGCAAGGTCAGCTCAGCGAACCCCAGGGGCTCTTTTTTGCTTGTTTGTTTGAGCGTCACTCCCACCTTGAAGTTCCTCCTCCACTGGATAACACCGTGTGCGGGTTTTTTATGGCGAGTACCGTTAGTTGAAGCAACGAAACCAATAATTACTGAGTTGCTTTTAAAATATCGCTGCGTCAAACCAACTATCAAAGAACGAATAAGTGGATTGATCTTGCTCGATATATAAACTACTCTTTATCACATCATGGCAGTCACCTCCACACCAATATATATATATATATATATATATATA
>SDVV010030515.1:0-11667 GCA_016164225.1 Gammarus roeselii
GGAACAGGGGACATGTTTCAGACACATTTCGTGACGGGAGTGCGTGAGTGATGCAGGGAACAGGTGACATGTTTCAGACACATTTCGTGACGGGAGCATGTGAGTGATGCTGGGAACAGGTGACACGTTTCAGACACATTTCGTGACGGGAGCACGTGAGTGATGCAGAGAACAGGGGACATGTTTCAAACACATTTCGTGACGGGAGTGCGTGAGTGATGCAGGGAACAGGGGACATGTTTCAGACACATTTCGTGACGGGAGCACGTGAGTGATGCAGGGAACAGGTAACACGTTTCAGACACATTTCGTGACGGGAGTGCATGAGTGATGCACGGAACAGGGGACATGTTTCAGACACATTTCGTGACGGGAGTGCGTGAGTGATGCAGGGAACAGGTGACATGTTTCAGACACATTTCGTGACGGGAGCATGTGAGTGATGCTGGGAACAGGTGACACGTTTCAGACACATTTCGTGACGGGAGCACGTGAGTGATGCAGAGAACAGGGGACATGTTTCAAACACATTTCGTGACGGGAGTGCGTGAGTGATGCAGGGAACAGGGGACATGTTTCAGACACATTTCGTGACGGGAGCACGTGAGTGATGCAGGGAACAGGTAACACGTTTCAGACACATTTCGTGACGGGAGTGCATGAGTGATGCACGGAACAGGGG
Organism: Gammarus roeselii; assembly: GCA_016164225.1. NCBI lineage: Eukaryota > Metazoa > Arthropoda > Malacostraca > Amphipoda > Gammaridae > Gammarus > Gammarus roeselii. Next base: position 683 of record SDVV010030515.1, read on the forward strand.
ACATGTTTCAGACACATTTCGTGACGGGAGTGCGTGAGTGATGCAGGGAACAGGTGACATGTTTCAGACACATTTCGTGACTGGAGTGCATGAGTGATGCACGGAACAGGGGACATGTTTCAGACACTTTTCGTGACGAGAGCACGTGAGTGATGCAGGGAACAGGTGACATGTTTCAAACACATTTCGTGACGGGAGCACGTGAGTGATGCAGGAAACAGGGGACATGTTTTAGACACTTTTCGTGACGAGAGCACGTGAGTGATGCAGGGAACAGGGGACATGTTTCAAACACATTTCGTGGCGGGAGCACGTGAGTGATGCAGGAAACAGGTGACACGTTTCAGACACATTTCGTGACGGGAGCACGTGAATGATGCAAGGAACAGGTGACACGTTTCAGACACATTTCGTGACGGGAGCACGTGAGTGATGCAAAAAACATGTGACACGTTTCAAACACATTTTCGTGACGGAAGAACGCGAGTGATGCAGGAAACAGGTGACACGTTTCAGACACATTTCGTGACGGGAGCACGTGAGTGATGCAGGAAACAGGTAACACGTTTCTGACACATTTCGTGACGGGAGCACGTGAGTGATGCAAAAAACATGTGACACGTTTCAAACACATTTTCGTGACGGGAGCACGCGAGTGATGCAGGGAACAGGTGACACGTTTCAGACACATTTCGTGACGTGAGCGCGTGAGTGATGCATGGAACAGGGGACTTGTGACAGACATGTTTAGTGACGGTACTGCGTGATTGATGCAAGGACGGAGGACATGTTACAGACAAGTTTGGTGACGGTGGCGCGTGAGTAATGCAGGCAACGACCGACATGTTTGGCAACTCTGGTGCATGTGAGCCTTTTACCCCGGATGCCATAGCCGGCCCGCAAATGCTGAGCTCTCCGGGCAGGCCGATGCAGGGACAGTTGATCCTACTGGCTGCTGGTAGATCAGACTTCTGAATGATCTGACCTCGAGGTCAGATCATCTGACCTGAATGATCTGACCTCGAGGAAGAAAATGGTGCCGCATTTCATGGTTTGATGTCTAATTTAACGTACGGGTATTAAAAATATTATGTGTTTATAGAGTAATACGGCACCATTTTCTAACTCAAGGTCATTTACTGTGAGAAATTATCCAGATCATTCAGAAGTCATGTCTACCAGCAACAAGTTCAATCAAGTTTTTCTCTATCAACATTCCTGAGAGCACTGCAATCAAGATGTCGTCCAGGGGCTCTGAGGTAAAATAAGTCTCAAACATGTCAGGTTTCCACATCGCTCATGCACAACCGTCGTCCAACATGTCAGCTGTTTCCTGCATCACTCACGTGCCACAGATATCAAACATGTCTGAAAATCGTCAGCTGTTCCCACATCATTTCGTTGATGCTGCCTTGGCATCGCCAAGTGAAAATTATATTTAACAGTTGAAATATTCACGTTTTTATTTGTTATTTTCCGGTCTCAGGAGGAAATGGATATTCAGGAGTATCATAAAATTGAATTTATTAAGCACATTCAATACGAGAACAATATACATGAATAGTCGGGAAGGGATAAAAATTGAATCTACTTCATTTTTGAATATTGTAATGTGACGTTTTAACGATCTCTACAGAGAAATATCTGGACCACATTGAAGAACACAGCCAGAAGATGACAGGAGCAGTTGGGCTGGAAATGATGTCCGTCAATACGGGCGAGAAGACGGCCTCCTAGCAGTAGTGAGGAGCTCGCAAAGAGTAACAAACCTCCTTATAGGCCTGCAGTCTTTGGTTAAGAGAATGCGGCCTCCTAGCCGAAGTGAGGAGCTCGGCAGGTAACAACAAACCTCTTTTGGGCCTGCGGTCACTGGCAAGGAAAGGGAAGCCTCCTATCTGTAGTGAGGAGCTCGGCAGGTAGCTAAAAAACTCTTTTGAGCCTGTGGTAACTGGCAAGAAAAGGGAAGCCTCCTAGTCTTAGTGAGAAGCTCGGCAGGTAGCAACATACCTCCTTTGGGCCTGCGGTCACTAGCAAAAAAAGGGAAGCCTCATACCAGTAGTGATTAGATCGGCAGCGATCAACTATCTTGTCAATTAGACTGCTGCTCCCGAGGAAAGGACATGTCCCTGGTGTGTCTGTTGTTGAAAAATGTATTTCATGCTTATCGAAAGCGCAAAGCTGAATGTATTAATTTCCAAGCTTGTAATTTCTTTAGTTATATTCAGTTCTTCGCTTACGCCGATTAGGATCATTTATCGTCCGTACTGAGCAGATGAGAAGTTCATAACAATCATGCCTTCACAACTTTCTATAATCAATATGTTGAGGCAGTTAGAGGAAGTATATTCGATGTCCTTCACAGCTGATTATGGGGTAAAAATTAGTTCGTTGAATCTGACGTCATTACTTACGCCGTTGGGCAATAGTTCTCCATTCTATGACGTGATGCTTGATGTTCGCAGTTACAAGACGTCATCATTCGTCCCTGGTGGTGATGACGGTATAACGTCGTTTGTGATGGCCTATAGTTTGACTATCATTGTCAACGATGAACTGTAGTGACGTGAGTTGAAGCAATCCCGGAGACGGACGATGACTTGATGCAGCACTGGCAGCTGATTTGACGTCAAGTGCCAGAAGGACATTGTTTACCGTGCACTAGAAAGCCTTGGCACTCGAATTTAATCGTCAACGATACATTTCCGTTACAGTTACAGCAAGACTTCATTCACGAGGTCATGGAGTTAGTGTTACGTCATTTGGGATGTTTCGTAGCTAATGTCACGTCATATGTACAGCGCATCGTAGTGAACTGATGTAGCGCGAGTTCTGTCGAGACTTCAGCTTGTAGCCATTCATTCTAATCATGGCGAAAAATGCTCGGGGATGCAGACACAAACTTCCCACTACGGGTGTCTATATGATTTTGAATTTTGAGTATATATATATTTTAATATTTGATTGACGTTCCTGACTTTTAAACCTTACGTGTAGCAGCAAATTGTACATGCTTGAAATATGAACCAAAGTTGTTGCTAAGCAGTAATACAAGCTTTAAGGGTTGACCAAGGTTTATGTATAGCTGTGCTTTACTCAAGTTTGTTAGGCTTGGTCCAAAGTCACAGTGAGGTTAGGCACGTTTAGTTGTTGCATCCAATGTATTGAGATGAAAATTCATGTGTGCAGATCTAATTATAAATCAATAAAGCACACGAGCCCATGGTCTATTTGGTTTACAGGGACTAGCACATGCTAGCGCCTGCTGACCTCAGATCTGAAGACTGTCCAGTCTTTTCTAACTGAGAATCTACGGACAGGTTGCAGGGCCTACGATGAAATGTTTGTATGAATAGCAGGTACGTCTTTGCAATAACAATAGTTTGGCACCTGATACGTGCAAATAGATACTGAAGCATTAGTATTCACATTTTATACTCCAGTAGTAAAGAGATATTTTGTAGCGTAATCTATGATAATTTTACTCAAGATTCTTAGTTTGAACATCGAGCGAAGGCAAACGCTCGAGCACAGAGAATGGAAATGTTTTGGCTAATATACTTGCGGTACAGTGAGCTTCAATGCAGCATTGTTAGAAGTCTCTAAAAGCTTCGGCTTTGCGCAGAGGCAGTATCGTAACCAATGGGTGACTCGTGAGTACGAAAACACCATCGCATACTGTTCTTCGCGTCTAAGCTACAAAGCTTACAAGTTTCCAGGGTATAGAAACTTTTTTTTTGTTGCATCAAAGTAAGAGCAGATCACCGCTCTGAGCCGAATATCGCTCCGAGACCGAATATCGTCTCGTGAAGGTTGAAGTTATCAACTAAATTGGAGAGATCGACTATCATCTCTTTAGAGCGAGAGCAATAAGGCACCTCGGAGGGATACCCCCTTGGGGTATCCCAGGCTCACCCGCCTTCCCGTGGTGTCCTCGTTATCCACCAATATTAATTTGTCCCTTTGTGTAAAAACGTTTTGAGTTGGAAGATCCCTCCATTCAGTTTGTAGCTACATCCCCCCTTGGTGCACAAAGAGGTGAGCCCCCCACTGACATTGGGGTTTGTGAATTTAGAATCGAAACCAATTGAAATTATAAAAAAAAAAAATCTGTTTAAAAAAAGGGTGAAAAAAAATCGTTACAAAAAATCTAGATTTAAGGTTAGTTTTAAGAGCAATCAAGCTACAAAAAATCTTTAAAAAAATATTTAAAAAATAAAATCGTTACAAAAATTAAGATTCAAGGTTAGTTTTAAGAGCAATTAAGTAAGTGTATGTATTCGTATATACAACAGAAATAAATGTTAAGGAGGCCCCACCCTCATTACCCAGAACCCCGGGTAGAAGCCGGGGATCAAACAATGGGCAGGACCCTGCCCTATCTGAGAGGAGCCGACGGCCCCTCTAGAGCGTCGCACTCAAACAAGTCTGCAAGGAAGAAAGACGAGCCCCTAAGAAGTTTCTCATCGACAGGAGACCTGACTCGGGTCGTAATCAACGACAGAAATGAACGCGTCTCGAAGCTGGACGCGAATATAACCGGAATCCAGAGTACTCTGGGCAAGATATGCAAAATGATGGGCCTTCCCGAGCTGGAGAAAGAGGATAGCCCGGCGCCCTCCAGTGAAGTCGGCGGACGTTTCACTAAACTCGAGAACCTTTGTGCAGCTATGAATGCCCGACTGGAAGAGCTGATGAAAAGGTTAGAGGCCAGGGAACCCGTAACCTGTTCGTGTGCTTCCGCCTCTGCCCTTTCCGATAACATCGCTCTCCTCCCAGCCGAAACGCGTAACGCCCGAACACCAAAAAAACACAGAGGAGACAAGTCACACGATTTGATGACCACAACCTATTCAACAACGGCCCTAAATTCCCCGAACACTTGGGAATGACATTTGATGTCAATGACAGACCGGATACTTGCCCATATTAACTACGAGAAGAACTATGCTCCATGACTGGGCGTCCAATTCTCAACATCACCGCCAGCGGTGACGATAGCTTTACCATTAAAGTAGACATAAAACTTCAAAGTGATACTATATTGTCCAAGAACATGATATGCCAGAAGCCTTGCAAAATGATACCACACCCAACTTTTTCCACGAGCTCAGGCCTGATTTACAGCAAGGGTCCCTCGAGTGATGAAGCCGACGACTTCATCACCGGACTCGTCCGATGCGAGGAATGTATAGTTGAAGCAAAAATCACACCAAAAATCAAACCAAGAAGAAACAACACCACGGCCCTTCTGCTTGAATTCAATTGCCCCACCCCACCTAACTACATAGACCTACCTTTCTTTGACACCAAAACCAAGGTTACACTCTTCGAAAGACGTCGGATACGATGCTATAAATGCCAGAAATACGGACACACGAGCCAAAATTGTAACTGGAAAAAAAAGATGCTCACACTGATCCCAGGACGACCACGATAAGCGAGACGATACCTTGTCATGCCCATTCAAAGAACCTCACTGCTTTTACTGCAAAGTAAACGGCCACCCTACGGGACACGAAGACTGCTCCCAGGACAAGACTGAGAGAAAGATCCTGCAATACCAAACTGAGCACAAAGTCGGGCGACGAGAGGCTGCGGCCGCGATTCGCTCCCCCAGGCTGATCCTCCCACCCAGGAGAGAAGATCAGCATCATTCCCTACCCACTTCCTCATAACGCTTGTAGCGGTTCAAACAAAGTTGCTCCATCGATAAACCCATTCGCCATGATGAATGGGTTTATCGATAAACATAAACCAACAGGGCAAGAAGTATCTGGCCCACGTCGTAAATATCGAGCAAAGTAACGCTGTACAAAGGATTAACAAAATAGACAAACACAAAGTAACTGTCGAGATACACCCGTTCTTTAATGCTACAAGACTAATTATATACACTTCCAACTACACTCCCAAAACTGACCTAAGTGCTTTTGCAGCAGGTTTAGCACAGGATTACGGCGTCACCAACGTTTCCCTAGCAAAATGGATCAAACCACGAAACATCCACACCACCGCGTACTAAATCACTTTCCCCAGACGTGACCCACCGGAATTCATAGAAATACCGGGCGAACAGGGAAAAAAACTTACCCAGTGGCGACATGGCCTGCAATGTGCAAAAAATGCCTAGAAAACGGCCACGTCATCAAATACTGCCAGCCATACATACCCCAACGCTGTAAGAGGTGCGCCGGCGAGCATGACCGAGAGAACTGCACATCTCGCCAACCTTAATGCTACCACTGCTCATGCCTCCATGAGGCAGGCGACCGCGACTGCCCAAAGCAGATGGACCAAAAAGCAATGACAATCATACAAAATGACCGCAGAGTCACACAAGAATAAGCCATCCAGATCTTTAATGACGAAAACCCAAACTGCCGTAATTTAAATTACGCCAAAGCAGTTAAATCTTCAACTAAGTCTTCCCCAACAGACTATATTCGCGTACAGTTAACACATACTACTACCATGACGCCAAAACCCCTCTCAAGTACTACCAATACCACAACCAGCCCAGCGACTGCCCTCGTAATAGAGGCGGGCGCCCCAAGCAACGAATCCACCAGTACCCAGGAAAGCACTGCTATGGATGCTGCCTCGGTCGATTAGGAGGAGAGGTCCAAGAACCCGAAAAGCAAAAGGCAAAGAGACGATGATTCCTCCGACGACGACCGCGGGATACGCGACACCCTCTCGCTACGAAGCAAAAAGATTAGTAGCACCCCACGAACCACAGCTCGCCTCGATCAGAGCCTTGAACGACTTCTGACCGTCCCAACTGCACCCAGCGAAAACCAAAGTGAGGTACTCAACCCTCAGCTAACATGCCCAACACCAGAACATCTCACAAGTGAGAACGACCATCGCCTGCGCGAGGACGCCTTGAAAATCTTCAACGAAGAACTGATACCCCAACACACTGATCTACCATGCATCGCACTCTACTCAAATATCTCAACGACTACTACTCAGTCCATCATAATGTTTAAAAAACCCTCCATAGAAGAGAAACGCGCTCGCTCAAGAAGCAAACACGAAGATCGTACTCCCTCGTCCTCTTCCTTCTACAAGAGCACTCACAGCCGAGAACGCAGTGAGTCTAGGAGATTATGTTCTACAGAAGCGGACGCTTGTGCGAACGCTATCGATCTAGGACACCTGCGCCTCACAGACAAGAACACCACGAAAGTTCCTACAAACACCGCGACCGCTCCTGACCACCAAAATCTGGGTGTGAAACAAATCCTAAATGAACAACAACATAATACTTCAGTGGAATTGCCAGGGACTTAGAAGCAAGAAAGATGAATTATTATCCCTAATCTCCACCCATAAGTCTTTGGTGGTAGGCCTCCATGAGATCAAACTCAGCGACACTGCCACTTTCTCTATCCCTCAATATATCATACACCGTCGCGAAGGTCACAAGAATGTGACTGCACACGGCGGAGTGGCACTTATGATCCATCAAAGCATACCTCACCACCTCCCCCATCTGAGAACAGAACTCCAAGCTGTCGCAGTGAAGATATGTATCTCAGGACCTATTACGGTGGTATCTATCTACTCGTCACGTAACCACGACCTCTCGGAGGCACGAATGACCGATCTGAACTGCATCATCCCTGACTCCTCCTTGGAGACTTCAACAGCTACAACGAAGTGTGAGAATGCGTGAGAACAGACCCCAGAGGAGTGATAATGGCCAACACCATAGACACTCACAACCTGGTCCTTCTTAACGACGGACAACCCGCACGGAACAACCTCGAAAGTGAAACCGCCATCGATTTATCAATCTGTTTCCCTACTTCAGCTCCCCAACTCGTTTGGGGAGTCCTGCCTTCAACACATGACAGTGATCACAACCCAGTGATCACAACCCAGTGATCACAACCCAGTGATCATATCGCTTCTTGCTAACCGACCAAACAATTCTAACGCATAAGAACTTCGATTCAACTACCGGAAAGCCAGCTGGTAGGAATACTCGACAGATGTCGCATGGTATGTGGTGGGCCTTCCCGAAGATATTTCAGAGCACGACCTTATCATACATCTATACGAAAAATTCCAAAGTGCAGCTACTGCATGCATTCCCCAATATGTACCCTTAACCTTTTTCCCAAAACCTTGGTGGTGCCCGGAGGTACAAGAAGCAAAGAATCGGCGTGACAGGATGTGCGAGGCCATCCGCCGCGCACGTTCCTTCAAGAACCGAGAAGCCTGGAAAAGGGAAACTGCCGTGTTCCGCAAACTTAGCGTGAAGAAAAAGCGAGAAAGCTGGACCCAATTGGTTAAAACAATCAATCGAAACACGCCTTTTTTCCCAAGTGTGGGGAAAAATCAGACTTATCCAAGGTCATCCCGAGCGACCTATCCACATACTGTCGGACGGAGAGACTGTCTAGCCTTCATACGCGGACATTGCGGACAAACTAGCTCAGACTTTCAGCCAAATATCACAATCAACAAATTATACGGCTTCTTTCCAACGGGAAAAGATCCTAAGAGAAAGTGAGCATATCGACTTCGCTTCCACAAATGAAGAATTCTACAACAAACTTTTCTCCATCCATGAACTACAATATGCAATTGACCACACTCGTGAAACCTCACCCGGGCCGGACCGAGTGCACATCAACATGATCAAACACCTTCCTGGCAACGCTCTCCAGCACCTACTAAATGGGTTCAATACGCTGTATTCAAATTCATTCTCTCCCAACCAATGGCGGGAATCCGTAATTATTCCGATACCCAAACCCGGAAAACGTCACAGCAACCCACATAACTATCGTCCCATTTCCTAAGTAGCGTCCTATGTTAGACTATGGAAAGAATGATGAACTCACGCTTAGTCGACTACCTTGAAATGCATTCAGGCCTTAACAACATCTAGTGCGGTGGCCGTAAGCGCCACTCCACAACGGACCACCTCGTACGACTAGAATAGGACATTAGACAGGCCTTCGTCCAAAGACAACATGTGGTTTCCATATTTTTCGACGATAAAAAAGCATACGACACTACGTGGAAATACGGTATCATGAAGGATCTCCACCGTAAAGATTTGAGAGGTCGGCTTCCACTTTTCATTCACCAATTTCTACGAAATCGCTCCTTCAGGGTCAAGGTTGGCGACACTCAGTCTCCGTCATATACGCAAGAATTGGGCGTCCGCCAGGTAGCGTCCTCAGAGACGGAAGACTGCTCTCATCACTATACGTGGACGACCTACAAATAAGCTACAGACACCCCAGCCTCATAACAATTCTACATGAACTCCAGAAGTGCCTAAACCTAGTCGGGAACTGGGCTTCCCTAAATGGATTCCGATTTTCGCCCTCTAAAACTAAAAGCATGCACTTTACCCTTGTGCCCGACACGCACCTGAAACCAGCCTTAACGCTGCACAACACACCATTAGCATACAAAGAAACTATCAAATTCCTGGGTCTAATGTGGGACCCTAAACTCACGTGGCGACCCCATATCACAGTCCTGGTGACTCGCTTCCAAAGGTCGACAGGACTTATCCCATCGATAACATCCTTGAAGTTCGGTGCCGACATGGACACCGGAATGACGCTCACAACCACATGATGAATGTCGACATAGGACCAAACGCGCCACCTTGCCCCTGTTGCCACCAAGTGGCTATCAGCGTGAAACACTTACTGATGGATTGCAACGCACTCGCGGCAGCCCGACGAGCGTTCCTAGATCCTCCGTGCAACCTACAAAGCCTACTCACGGACCCAACCTACCGTAAAAAGCTTATCGCTTATGGAAAACACACCGGACTATACGAAGCTGTCTAAACCTCTAACACCAATGCAAATGAGGTGGTCCCTCCACCTCATTACGCACAGAAACAAGAACACATTTTACGAAGATACGCATTAACTCTATACTCTCTCGTACGCGAATATGCCACAGTTAAAATATGTACTGACTTAAGCTTGATAAAACTAATATTTTCGCACGCGAGGTCGTGCGGACTTACCTAAATCAACGACGGTCGCGCCCTACGGGCAGCCTATTATGACTCACGTTGAGGCTCTGGTGGAAATGAGGCCCAAATCAAATCAAAACTGGAATGACGCTGTTCAGAGCAATAATACGATCATGCATGGACTACGGAGCTGTTGTCTACGGATCTGCAGACCTAACTACTCTCGACCCTCTCTCGACCATCGCAAACAATGCTGTGTGTATCACAACCGGCGCGTTCCGCTCCACCCCAATCGAATCCCTTAACGTGCTCGCTAACGAACTTCCACTTCCGCTACGGTGAGACAAACTTTTACCACAATAATATTTCAAGATTAGAAGTCTATAATCAACAACCCAGCAATCATCCACATCACCAACACATCCGATAAGCGCTTTTTTTGCGGCTGAAAAAATATATGCCTACCGTTATCCCTACGTGTGGACAACCTGTTGACCTCGCTCAACATCAAGCGTAAAGCTATTAAGCCTTCATTTTCCTACCGAATCCTTCAAATTAACTCTCCAACATGGATGATCAACCCACCACCGGTCAACCTAGACCTGCAAATGTACCCTAAAGCAACTACTCCAACCAACGCGTACCGGCAGGAATTCCTAAGACTACTCGAGGAAGAATATTTAGAGCATCGCCACGTATACACCGACGGCTCCTAAACCGCGGACGGAGTGGGAGCCGCCGCTGTGTGCAGGGACATCCCACTCTCGGCCACCCTCCCACAAGAGGCCTCCGTGTTCTCTGCGGAGCTTCGCGCACTCGAACTAGCCTTCTCTATTGCAAAAACACATCGCTTCCCCAAATACGTCGTATTCTCAGACAATCTGAGTGTCCTCACCCAGCTTAAAACACTGCACTACGAACATCCAGTTCTACGTAAAATGCAGCACGATCTCTTTGCGATGACCGAGACGGGTCAGGCAGTGGAATTCTGCTGGATCCCCGGGCACGCGGGAATAAGAGGAAA
>SDVV010030516.1:0-11667 GCA_016164225.1 Gammarus roeselii
ATGTATATATGTATATGTATATATGTATATGTATATATGTATGTATATATATGTATATATATGTATATATATATATGTATATATATGTATATATATATATATATATGTATATATATGTATATATATTTGTATATATATGAATATATATTGTTGGTTAACTGGCTTTGAAATTACTATTATTTGCCTTAAATCAGATTTTGATTTAGCTAAAGTCAAAAGTGAGACTGAGTTGTTAATTTGGGTTGGTAACCTTGGGCGTTTTTTTAAAGCAGTGTCTCAGTTCTGGTTAGTAGCAGTGACCATGAGGTGGAACTCATGTGGTAGGAGTAGCAGGCATAGATGACTTGGTCAAAGCTGTGAGTTACCTAAGTAATGGTTCAGCATAAAGGGTGTCTCAGTTCTGGCCAGTAGCAGTGACTATGAGGTAGAACTCATGTGCTTGGAGTAGCAGGCATAGATGACTTGGTCAAAGCTGTGAGTTACCTATGTAATGGTTCAGTATAAAGGGTCTCATTTCCCAGGAGTAGTCAAGAACATTGGTAAGAAAGGTGTCACTGTTAGCTGCATGCAAAAAGGCATGAATATTATATGAAAGTGGCCTAAAATTAGGGAAGACATGTGCTTCTATGATATCAAAGACAGTGTTAGAATAATCCAGCCTCCATCATTAGATGGCACTCAAAGACAGTATGCTGTGCCAGAGGCTGAGAAATTTTGGAAGATATTGGCCTAGGTATAATAAAATTGAACATATTAGATAGCTAGGTGTGTAGGTTATTTTATGTAGCTAGCTAAATAGCCTAGGCCTAAGTACCATGAGGTAGTGACCACCATATTTGTAAATTAGTTGTAAGTGAAAACATTGGAAGTGACTTCAGACCAGAAACAAGCTTGTGAAAAAAATTATGAGAAATTTGTATTTTGTAGGCAGATAATTATAGCAACTGTGCTCAAAAAATTATGAAGATAGCAAGGAAGAAATGCTTTACATCATTCGTCAAGTCAAGATTGATGTAGATACAGTCAATAGATCATGTTTTATCTTCAATTTCAATTGGTGACCCAAATAGCCCCAGGACCCTGGGGTTATTTGGGTCATATTTTTTTGAAAAACTCATTTTTTGGGATATCAAATACTTTCAAAATGACTTTTACATCTCTTCTCAGAGTCAAGCCATACAATGCTCTGATCCAAACATAAAATATTGATTATTTGAATAGGTAGCTACCTTTTCTGCAGCAACCAAAAATATAGAAATTGTGCCCCAAATTACTCTGAGTGACCTTAACATTGGATAATTTAGTTATTGTAATGTTAGCTTCCAGTAATGAGGCCTGGACCAGTAATGAGGCCTGGACCAGTAATGAGGCCTACACCAGTAATGAGGCCTTGACCAACCATCATTGTTGCCTGGATCAGTATTTAGGCCTGGACTAGTAATGGGGCTGGCACTGCAATGAGGCCTGCACCAGTTAATAATGAAGCCTGGACCAGTAAATAATGCCTGGATCAGTAATGAGGCCTCCACTAGCAATGAGGCTTGCACTAGCAATGATTCTTGCACCGCGGCAATGAGGCCTGCACAGGCAATGAGACCGGTTCCAATAAGTATTTAGACTGTGACCAGTAATGATGCATCAGCTGCTCAAAACAACAGGCTACAGAAGATGGGGAAGTCTTATCTGGCTTCCATGGCATTATTTATAGTTGATGCATCATTAGCTAGTGGTAAAGTTTAGTTCCCTTATAGCAGCTACAAGTTTCTCCGAATTGGATGAACTAGGTTTAGTTCACACAGTTTATATTTGCAATCACTGCAAGTGAAGCTACAGCACCTACCTTGCAACTTATTTCCCCTTTTTCCCAGCTTAACAGATGGCTTCTTACTAGCTCACTTTTTAAATTTGTTTCTGATGCCTACTGGCTATTTAGCTAGATAGCTACTGAACTAATTAATTTATATTGTAATTTAATTCAGCATATCATTTTTGAATCAAGTCTCTACTTGGTAATTCCTTGGTATGGATCCTCACTCTTTCTCTTCTCCTGGTGAGTTATGTGTGTAATTTAATTGATTTTGTTCCATCTTGATAGTCAACAGTTTAAATATATCAGCAGGCTGCTTGAATCTATCCAGAGAAGATAGACCAGAAATATTGAGGGTCTTTCAGATGTGGACTTTCATAGTCGTTTGAGAAGACTGCATTTTCTTTCTGTTGAGGGTTGGCTTCTGAGGGCAGACCTGATAAAATACTGGAAGATTTTGCATGTTAAATCAGAGGATTTGCTAAATATGTTTTCATTGGCTCCAAGAGTTGGCACTATTGGTCATTTGCTGAAGTTGGTAGTTCCTCCTTGCTCTTCTGATGCCTGCAGCAGGTCCTTCAGCGTGAGATGTGTTAGTGTATGGAATGGCTTGCCTGCTGATATTGTGCAGTTGACGGAGATCACTCGCTATAAGCAAGCTCTTACTGTGCTGATGTCTGATAAATTTTTAGATTTTGACTAAACAGATTCCGTTATATTTGTATGCGTTAATATATGTGTATATATAATTTTTTTTATTTGTGTTGTGGCTAACATGATTGATGTAAGATCAGTTGCCTGAAACACAGATTTCCAGATTTTTCTGTATCATTGCTCTGCCTTGCTTTGGCGGTTCTGTAGTGCTGTGGCATTTGCGCCTCCTGCCTTGTGCTGCACTCAGTCTTTCTTTGGGGTGCTGTGAAGTCTTGAGGCCACCAAGGTGAGGAACCAAAGGGAGAATGGAGTTGAATAATGCAAGTACTGCTCCACTCAATCAGCACATGGCCTGACTCATTATGTAGATTTAGTTTATTGCCTCATCAACCATTTTGCTACCATTCTTCACCCCTCTTCAGGCACATGGTTGCAATGTCCTGCAAACTCCCTCCACTGCCTCCTGCACTTTTGCTTTAGTAATACCTGCAACAATTCTTGCTCCCTAAATCAGCCTCTCTGAACTGCCATCCTGGGCAACTAGTCAGCATGATATCCTTAACATTCAACATGTCCTCAAAATTCAGCCCACTTCTTCATACATCACCACTCTCTAAAAATAACTGCTGTTTGCACTTTCACCACCTTTTCTTTCTCTGTGTCTCCCTTTGTTACTAGCTTGTAATTTGTCCCTAACATCTTCTTCTCATCAAAATTCTTGCACTACTGCTTGCCTCACCTAGTATCAGTGTAACACTTTGCTCCCTTCACTCACATCATAGCTACATCACCTCTTTTCTCTCATCTGTATAGCTAGTTGTCATGGGCCACCACCAACATGCTTGCAACCACTCTTCAGGAGCTTGTCACATTTACATTTGCACCACTGCCATTTTAACCTCATTTCTTGTGGCCGTATGTAATATTTTGATTTTCTTAGGAAATACCAACTTAGTGAACAAAGCTAAATTTTTACTAAGGGTGATAATTATTTCTATTATATTTTCTGCCTACCTAAGTGCAGATAGCTATCTAGTTTGTTAGCTTAAAATTATTACTGGACGCTATGACTATGTTGTTTGGTTAATATTTGCTTTTATCTACTGTGAACTTGATCATTAACTACTAAAATTACCTATTTTTGCAGATGTGGTGAGAGTTACTGCCTTCCACCTTGATTGGGCTGTGGACTTCACCAGCAAAGTTATTTCTGGCTCTGTAACACTCACAATTGAGACTCTGAAACATGATGCTTCAGAATTGGTAAGTACTAGCTACCCATCCAATACTCTGCTACTTAACATTGCTCACCAGCAACACAGATATAAGTTATTGTCTCCCAACCTCAGCGGAAAGACATTGACTATGCAGTGCCATTATTCTATCAGCAGAATGATGTGTTGGATCATTCAAAAGGGTTTGGTCATTTAATAAAACCCTGATAAAAATCAAAACTTCTACAGTTATGAAATTCTATCACACAATTAGCTACTATATACATAATTTGAAACCTCTTTTGGATTGTTGTTGACGGGCATGACTTCTCCTGCCTACAGTCATACTGCGTCACCCAAACATCAAGAAAATAAGTCTTTGACTACGTATGGGCACTTGAAAGAGCAAGTCTTGGTTATTATATAGCTATCAGATAACTACATACTTACAGAAACTTGAGAAGCTCTCATTTAAAAAAATAAAGTGAAGGTGTTTTTTTCAGGTTCTGAAAAAAAATCATGATTACTCAAGCATATTTTGTAATTGGATATTTTTTGTTTTCTCATTACTGAAAAGTAGCTTGCTACGTTAATGTTATTCTGTGAAAGTGTATCCGTGACCAGTAAAAAAAAGTACTGTAGTCAACTTTACAATGACATTGCTAATGCCATAGCATCAAGCAGGGTGATTCCCTCTGGTCAACAACCCAGGTTGATTCCTTGTGGTTGACAACCGGGTTTATTCCCTCCTGTTGACAACCCAGGATGATTCCCTGCCGTTGACAACCCAGGATGATTCCCTGTCGTTTACAACCCAGGATGATTCCCTGCAGTCAACAATCGTGGTTGATTCCCTGCTGTCAACAACCCAGGTTGATTCCCTGCGGTCGACAACCCAGGTTGATTCCTTGTGGTTGACAACCAGGTTGATTCCTTGCGGTCCAAAACCTGGGTATGATTCCCTGCGGTCCGCAACCCGGGTTGATTTCTTGCGGTCCACCACCCGGGTTGATTCCCTGCAGTCACAACCTGGGTGGATTTTTTGCCCCCCACTTTTTGTACTCTAGAACTCAGGAAACATCACTAGTATTTGACTATTGGACTTGGAAGAGCTGGTCTTTATTAGTAAGTTTCAGCTACTTGAAGAAATTTGTATCATGCTCAGAATTCATGAGAAATTGCCAAAGTGAAGGTTTCTTTTTCCTTCATTTGAAAATTTTGACTACATAATGATCTAGTTCCAGAAATTTTGATGCTATGACTAGAGTTTCCAAAGAATTGTTGCCAAATTTGGTGGTGATCGCCACTAGGAATATGTTGTAATTTATTGCATAAGAGGATCTTTGTGAAAGTACCGTGTATATTTTTTGCAAACTTATAAATTTACAACTGCAAGGAGTCACCCCAGATGATTTTTTTTTTACAATAAATATTTTAGTTTTTATTCATTTAAATATAATGAAATGATTTTCTTCACACATTTAATGTCATTTAGAAGTAAATTATCTGAAAAATTATACCACAGCTAATTTTATGATATGAAACATATTTCAGTATGACTGGATGTTTATACCATAGGGTGACAAGCCTTGGTCTATCTATAAACTTTTTGTTGGCACCACCCATTAGGTGCAAACTTTTTTATGATATCTTCAGATTAGGCAACTGCACCATACCTAAAGTTGCCATAGAAAAGGAGAAGTAGCTACTTCGTTTAATTGTTTTGTATTTTTTAAAGATTGCTTTTTGTAATATTCACTTGTTTAATGATACTTGAGTCATAATTATTTCAGGAGGGAGAGAAACAACTTCTAATCAAGTTAGTTTGTAGATATTAAGGAAAAAAGGTTTATACTGGTTTTGATAAGAAAAAAAATCCTCAACATTGAAGAACAACTGCAGCATTGGATAAGCATCAGAAAAGACCTGTCATGTGTCTCTTACTTTGTCACTATGTTTGCAGCCCCTTCCAGCAGCGCCACAAGCCAGTATATGTCTTTCACAAGACATATGCAGTATATGTCTTTCAAAAAGCATGTGCAGTAGGCACAAGGAGAAGTGAGAAGATCAAAGTTTTAACAGTTTTACCCAGAAATTGGTGTGATAGGAAAATTGCAGCTGAGTTCCAAACAACTAGACACACAGCTTCAAAAACCAAGAACCTTGTTGCAAATGCTGGAATTCATGCAGTCCCAAATAGGAAAACCCGAAAATAAGTACCGCAAGACCTAATTGACATGGTTACAGATTTCCACTTATCAAAGGCTGTCGGTAGATTAATATCAGGCAAGAAGACTATGTTAGTGTTATAGTTAAAGGCCAACATCAACA
The DNA here is from genome assembly GCA_016164225.1 of Gammarus roeselii. Classification (NCBI taxonomy): domain Eukaryota; kingdom Metazoa; phylum Arthropoda; class Malacostraca; order Amphipoda; family Gammaridae; genus Gammarus; species Gammarus roeselii. The sequence continues at coordinate 6,007 of SDVV010030516.1, forward strand.
TTCACAGAAGTACCCGCTCCTTTGTAATCTTGGAAAAGCATGTAGGTTATCCAATTAAATGAATTCAAATGTTAAAAATTGGTCTTAGCAAATTTGCTGGCTGAAGTACGCCCAAATCAATGTGTTCTATCTGGAACGTCAGGGACTCACTGTGTGTTTGTGTATGTACTACTCATAAGAATGTTAAAATTATGCTGATTGGTTTCAAATTTGATATGTTTACAAAGAATGACGTGAACTTGTTATGTCATTTTATAAACTGTGTTGCTATGCTGAAATGTAACCCACCTTCACAACGGTGCTGCCTCAATAAATGTGACTATTGCAGTAATACATGAGAATTAAAATCAAGGACTGAAGAAGGTGTTCAAATTCACTTGTCTTGATAAGAGTTAATTTTACAAATGGATAAATCAGACCACTTTCATCTAGAATAAATTGAACTCTCTGCAGATGAATTCATTGAACAGTCTTGCAATGCTCTCCAACTCTCTATACAAGGAACATAACTTCATTACAAAAGTGCAGGCATCCTATTATTATGATGCTATGAACTGTTTGAAACCTGGTGAAATCTTGGTAGCATGTGACTATGCTGAAATATATTACTTTGTAGCCAGGTACTTCAAAAGAAAAGGAAGCACAAATTTATCGTTAGAACAATCAAATGGGGACACTTCATCCATTCGTTGTGTATTAGCTATATCAAGGAAGGTAGAATTGCTTATCTAAACTTTGTTGTTATATCAGAATGTAATGTGCATAATACCATAACAGTGCACTTATTCCTGGGACATCTTATGGAATTCTTGAAAGCAAATGTACAGCCTCTTGGGAAAATTATATTGTTACTTCTCAGATGGGTGTGTAGCACAATAAAAAAACTGTAAAAATTTCAGTCACCTATGCCATCATAAAGACAATTTTCCAAGTGATGCTGAACAGAATTTCTTCTTAACCAGTCATGGCAAGGCACCTTGCAATGGTTTAGGAGGTAGCTACTGTAAAATGACTTGCAGCTAAAGCGAGCTTGCAATGTGTGTATGAAGACCAGATAATGACCCCATATCAGTTGTAAAGGCCTACTTTTGCAACGACCAACATTTCAAATATAAATTTTAGTTTTTCAATCATGAAAGGGCAGCAAATTCATGAACTTTTTCTTCAAAAAAAGCATTCTGAAGCAAGAACAATTATGGGAACTCATAAGATAGTTACCTACGTACGTAACCAGTTTCAGTTAGTTGCCTTGAAGTTCAACAGTTATTGCATTGAGAGTGTTGAGGAAGATCTAGAATAGTATCAATGTGCTATTCAAAGATACTAAGGCTTTGTAACTGCAGTAGCTATATGACAATGCTCTGGTCAGCCAATGTTCTGCATAAGATACATGAAACTAAAGAAGTTACAGTATCTTTCACACACATATGGCCCAAATGTGTAATTTTACTACCACTGCCATAGAGATGAGCTGACCATAAGTGATAGCTAAGGCCTAACCCAGTGTTAATACTTCACAAACTAATCTGCAACAAAATACATATAGCTAGACAGGTCAAGGAAATAAGATGGAGTGCCACCACACCCCATAACAAAGTGTGGAGAGTGGTGGCACTTCCAATTCTTCAGAAACTGTGCGTATAGAATTTCCCTAAGTAGCTGATGTACATGAGAGTTTGTGATTTTTTTTAATAAAGAAAAATGAAAAAATCAAATGAATCATGATTTTGATCTTATTCATTTAGCGTCGACCGGGGTGACTCCCCGCATTTTGCGCATACTTTGAAATAACTCAAAAAGTACGCGGCCGAGAAACTTTGTATTTACGGTGTGTATAGCTACTATTATGACCATGAAGCACCGTAAGTTTCAACATTCTATTGTTAACAAAAAAAAGTTATTTAAAAAAACCGTGCGGCGAGCTACGACCCCAAATCGGGGGTGACTCCCCGCACCAAACGGGGTGACTCCCTGCACCCCCCATATATCAATAATTGAAACGCAAATTGAAAGTTTGAGAGTACCAATAGATAGAGCGTGACTATATTAGTATATATCAGTTGCTTATAATTAAATTTTACGTTAAATATTACGTCTGTGATAGGTGTTTCTGATGCTCGTCTTTTGCTGCCGTCTTACCAGACTGTCGAAGGATTTTTTTCCCGATTTCGCCGCGGGAAACGAAGTTTTTCTTCAATAATTGCAATCTAACTTTACTGGAAGTAATTTCTCTACATCCTTAACTAGTTACGACCCTAAAGTATCAGTAAATGAGCAAATATTACGAAAAAACGATCTTTTTAATAATACGATTCAACATTTAAAAAACGTTTTTTGTCAATTCTATAGCAAACTTATTGCATTAACATGAATACAAGTCATGCTAGATAAGGGATTGTTGTCTCGATATGAAAATGTGATAAAAAAAATGTTCCTGAACATTAAACATGAGTTAACACTTAGGCCTAGACATGTCACCATGTGTTGAAAAAATCGGGTCCTTATAAAATTAGTTACGCATATTGAAATTAGCTGTGGTGTCATTATTGTGGGTCATTTACTTTCAAATGTTATCATATGTGTGTAGAATTGCATTTGATCACTTTTCATGGAAGAAAAACGAAAATATTCAATAACAAAATAGGTGCGGGGAGTCACCCCCGATTTCTTTTTCACCCGGGGTGACTCCCCGCAGTTGTATATTTGTATATATCTACAAAAGTTTACATTTTTTCCCAAAATCCTTCTTACGCAACGAACTACACCATATTCCGAGTATCACCACCAAATTTGGCCCTAATCCAATGAAAACTCTAGCTACAGCATCAAAGTTTGCGGAACGTCAATTTTTCCAAACCAAAATTTTCGGGGATCTGAAAAACACACCTTCACTTTGACGATTTTTCATAAATTCTGTGCGCATATCGAATTTCTATAAGTAGCTGATACTTACAAACAAAGACCTGCTCATTCAAGTCCCGTAGTCAAATATTGTGACTTCCGATGTTCTGGTGCCCAGAAGGGGGGTGCGGGGAGTCACCCCGGGTTTTCGACTGCGGGGAGTCACCCCGGTCAACGCTATTTGATTTGTATTTATTTTAACAATAATATTGATTTGTCATGATTTTATTTATTAGCTACCAGATTCTGTCAGAAATTATAAGGTAAAGTAATCATAGTATTGTCCAAAATAAGGAACCTAAAAAATAAACTAGGTCTTGATGTTGTTGTTCTTGTTCCAAAATTTCAAGCTTATCTCAAGAAATATTTGCAATAAAGTACTGAAACTTAGATCAATGGAAAGAAGAGACAAAATGAATCAACATAGTGCATTTTTTCTTTTAATTTCCTCTGATGTATTCAAAAAGGGTGTAGAAATGGATTTTGCAAATGGGCCAGCAAATTTCGATGTAGCTATAGTACATCAATTGATAGAGGCCAACTAGTAGAGTACAACCGAATTGTGTCTTCATCAAAGTTTTGTTTCTCCAATATTTTGTGCATTTGAAAAAAAGTGACTCATACATTGGGATTTTTTTTTACTTCTCAACTTGCATCTATACCCTGGTGTTTCATCCCACATTAATGAATTTGGTCTAGCTAGATAGTGTTGACCCCTGACCTCAATTCTATTACTATTTTTTTCAAAATTTCAAATGTTTTGATTTCTGGCTTTTTTTTCAATAGTGTCCCATTTAGCTAATGAATTATAGGTAGCTACATTTGTTACTTATAATTTAGCTATAAGGTTTGACTTACTGATCTCTGATCCTATAACTCTAATTTTCTAATTACTTAGCTAGCTACTAAACAATGAGTAATGATGCATAAACAATAAAGATTGATAATTAGCTTTGCCAAATTCAAGCATTTTCAGTTCTTCATAGCAATTTTTGTGGAATATTTCTTTTTCATGCATATTTAATTGAGCATATTCAAGCACCTACATGAAAAATGTAAGCCTATTGAAGCATTTAAGCTCCTGTTGACTCGCAATGCCTTGGAAAGAGCACAGATTGTAAAAAATCAACACAATGTAAAAACTTGGAAAAAAAAATCACTTGATTTTTTTTTCATTTGATTTAATCAGTTCCAACCCTGATGCATATTAACAATGACCTGCTCTTTCAAGTGTTGTAGACACCTAGACATTTTAAATATTTTGATGTCTAGAAGGGGTGTGAGAAGTTTTCATCATTAGAAGGTTTCTCTTTGAATATTTATTAACCACCCTTCAATGGTAGGAGTTCATCCTGCCTAATCCCTTGCCTGCAGTTGCAACGTCTGTGTCCGTACAACTGAACTTTGCTGATGGTAGTTTGTTTACTGCATTTGCAGTAAACAAACAAGCCCTCTCAAAGCCATAAATAACTTAGGTAGCTAGTCCACAAAAACAAATTGCGTTTACTGGCATCACGGTATTAAGAAATAAAGACCCCTGTAGTCCTCATCTCAATAACCCACTTGTTGCTAGGGACCACCTCATGTCAGCAGTTTTCCTAGTTTCCTGCTTTGCTGTGCAGGTCCTGGACTCACGTGACCTGGTCATTGAGGGTGTGACGGAGAAAGATGGTGCAGCCCTGGCGTTCACCATTGGGGAGCGCGATGCCAAGTTTGGCTCCCCCGTCACCATAACGCTTCCGCAACCTGGCAAGCCTGTGTCAGTTCTAGGGTTAAAAAAGGTCAATTGATCACAGCTGAGGATTGATGCAAGGATGCATGGAGTTGAGGCCAGATCCTGAGTCATGTTGGCCATGTCGTTTATTTTTAGGGCAAAAAACATGTAAGATGTTGGAAAGGAATATTGTAATATGAAGTTTCAGGTCAATTCTTTTATTGTATCTTTTTGTTCATGAATGTGATGTCTCAGAACTGTGTGTCAGCCCAGTATTTTTAGATAGTCTTGAGACCTGAAATTCACCTTGCCTGCTCACCGTTTCCTACTTTCCAGTTGCGTCATTGTGGTCCAGTATCGTACCACCCCTGCCTCCACTGCCCTGCAGTGGTTGTCTCCTGAGCAGACCGCCGACCGCAGCCACCCGTACGTGTTCTCGCAATGCCAGGCCATCCACTGCCGGTCGCTTGTGCCTCTGCAGGATACGCCCTCTGTCAAGTGCCCCTACACCGCCTCTGTTAGCGTGCCTATGGACATAACCCCACTGATGAGTGCCGTCAAGACGAGCGAGGAGGTCAAGGGGGGACTGAAGACCTGCAGGTAAAAAGCACACTTGATTGGTACTGTGTTAGTGATATCCCCCCCCCCCCCAGACTCTTTAGTTTCAAGTGCCGCACGCGATCGGGGCCTGGCTAATTGGGTGAACATCCATCTTCCTTATTTTCCAACTCTGTATCTTCATACTTCACTAGGCATCTCTCCTTTTCTCTCCCATCTTGAATTCACCTAACTTTTATTAACCTTATTCGCATCTCCTGTTAAGTTCATATTTGCATTAGCTCATCCCAGTTGTTGCGATAGTCATTGCACATACACGCGCGCACGCACACTCACACACACGCTCACACACACGCTCACACACACGCTCACACACACGCTCACACACACGCTCACACACACGCTCACACGCACGCTCACACACACGCTCACACACACGCTCACACGCACGCTCACACACACGCTCACACACACGCTCACACACACGC
>SDVV010030517.1:0-11667 GCA_016164225.1 Gammarus roeselii
TATATAAATATACATATATTGTTGGGTTTTTATATGTTAATAGGTTATATAAATAGAGCGTTTACATATACATACAGGTATTTGCACTTCAATGATGGGCATACTGTATTGCAATTTCGTTGCATGACATGTTGCATCTATGCATTTTCAATGTAAGTCTTTTGAATGTTTGGGGGTATTGATAACATACATTTATAAGATACTTTTTTTATTGATAATAAATCTAACAGTTACATAATAATTTACATGCAGTATTAAAGGTTTAAACCCCACACTTTCTTACACGAATTTTGATTTCCGTACACGTTCATGATGAGTTTTTCAACCTTGGTATCATTTCTACGTCGTTCGCAGTTGATCAATTTACACGTGGCATAGATTCAATTAGTTTACTGTTATTTTCTGTGATTGTATTATCAGTACCCTTGCGTTCTGTGTTAGTTACTATTGCAGTAACTCTTTCTTTCGTTTTCTCTGTTGTGAGCTATCGGACGCAGAAAAGGTACAAAATGAACCGGTGACTGAAACATTACTTCAAAAGGAGAAAAAATACATTATGGATTATTTTCGAGATGCAAATTATTTGTTTAGTGTGAATAGGATTGTCTTTTTCAATGGAAGCATTTGGTTATAATTCTCTCGCTTTGTAGAAGTAGTGTGAGTGCTCTTCCATGTTAAACCCATGTTTACATCAGTATCATCACCCAGGAGTATAATTGACTCATTCTTAGCGGTTGGTTGCTTGGTACCAGCCTGATATTGAATTTAGACAATATTTTGTGTAATATTCAGTCGTTTATTTCATATGTATATAATATATATAGGAATAGTATGGTTTATTATTCTGGTAGTTGACGAGTTGATGTTTGTATTTAGGGTTAATGCAGTAACTTCGTTACGAGAATCTATCTACTGCATAACGCATTATCCAGGTTTGAACCAGATATATCGGTGTTCCATTGACGCGGTGTTTCAATAGCGAGAGTAGCTGAACGATATGGATTTATTGTAAGCTACTCTATTGTGTTACGTATACTTAGTTATATCGATTGATTTATGTTGAATTTGTATTGATTTCGGAATTTTGAATAGTTATCTCATACAGTTATAGGATTTTTTTTAGGATATTTCAGGCTTGCATCGTCCATGTAGCACACTATTTCAGGCATATTTTTGTCGGTTATTGCATCATTCTTCTCATTATACTATAACATGACCGTTTTAGTATATTTTCATTCAGTTATGTATATTCTCTGTACAGTTTCAATCTTCAATGCAAGGACTTGGGTACTTCATACAATTACAGGAATATTAGGATATATTACGTTTGTATCTGCAATGTTGAACATTATTTCAGGTATAATTTAGTTAGATGTTGTATATTTTTAGTGTTTTATATAACTTCTTACATCCTGGTACAATGTTTGACGTGGTTATTATAAATATAGAAGATTCTATTTGTTGCAAACTTGGTCTTGTTGTTACTTTATTGTATATTTAGTGTAGGAACTTACTTCAATGTTTTGGAGGAATTAGAGAGTCCCCTATGTCAAAGCTCGTTGTGTTTATGTTTATTTGTATAAGTAGACTGTTGTACTATGATGGATACCCTAGTGTATTACAATTTTAATATCGGTTAGGGCAGAGTAGAGAATCTTATTCGGCTATTTTTATAGTAGTTGTTAAGTATGATTTTTTTCCACGATAATCATAGGAATGTACGTTTAAGAGGTGTAAATCCGTACTGCATCTTTGAGAAATTTCGTCATTGATCCTTAGCAAGTGCGTTGTTTAACGCATTAGAAGACGATTTACTGGATGGATGGGTCCTGGTGTTGAGGCGGTTTACACTCTTTGGTGGTCTTTTGCAGTTCGTCCAAGTTCAACTTGGTTTTGTAAGTCCTTGTGGATGTTGGTCTCAACTTCCATGGGTTTGTTTGAGAGGTTATCCGACAAGCTGCTGATCATTGTAGTGATTTACTTAGGTCGTCAGTGAACAGAAGCCCAGTTTTTTATGGCTTTACACTCTTTGAGACTCATGTCAGGCACATTCTTGATCAGTGTACCTGTGTATAGATTCTTGGTTATGTCCAGGATGTGACTTAGCTCGGCGTTGTTCAGAGACGATGGACTAAACAGATGCCTGCTATGTCCGAGGTATTGTACCATGACAGGGTGTTACCTCTAAATTTGTTGTGTATCAGTGGTAGATTGCTGTGTAATATCCATCATTGTAGAGTTCGTTGTTATGGCACAGTGGGCTTGGATTTTGTCCTACTATAGGCTTAACATCAGTTATGTGTAAGATATTGTTATAGATTCGAACGGATACCGTAATATTATGATTTGTTATGCATGAACTCCGTGTTAAATGTCAGATATTTTCGGTATGACTGTTATGTTAGTATATGATTTTTTTCATGAACCAGATCACCTTAGGAGCTAAAGTAGAGGAATATTTAGGTATCAATTAATTACATGATCGGGAATGCATATCGGCATCATGTATTGCTTGACCATACACCTTCCATGTTGGTATAGGATTTATCATCTGGGTGTTTATTTATATCCGATCTATTGGGTTCTAGACTGCTGCCCTTAGTACACATTTTAAATAGACGGAAACCTTTGGGAGTAGTGTATGCAACACTCCCAAACCTAACCTTGAAACCAAAACTTTGTTTTCAGTCTTCAGCGAGCTTTTTCTTGACGCTATTTTTTTTATTATAGGTTCATGTTTATGACATCGAATCGTTTCAGTTTTTTTTTCTCACTGGCGCCGACATTCCGATTCAGTATATTCCCGCAGATTTCCGAAATATACATAATTCTCCTTGCACTCAAACGTTTGAGACATGATTCTCTCTCTTCATGTTTCATTTCCAACATTTTTAAAACAAAGTTAGATATACATTTTATTTTATTGAACAATTTTACACATCTTATACTTGATACCATTTTACTACCCCATTTGATAGTTCGGTTCTTTTCAACTTTATCAGGTTTTTCTTCACATGGCACCTCCTCGATATCACTATCACACGTTTCAATATCACTGTCACTGGTGTCCATTCCACATAAAGTATCCGCGTTTTCCCATATTTTTAGTATTTTCCATATTGTCTAAGGTTTGGGTGTACTCCCCCCAATTCACCCAATCTTAATACGTTCGACTGTTGTGGCACCGCACTTTCTTTACTGCTCGTACCCTGTTGAGCACTATTTATCTCGTTATTTTGAAAATCCAGGCCCGGTTTATAATGTTCTATCATTACACCCGTTGCACCCTTAGAGCTTGATTTCCTCGTTCATTTTTAAGATTATCATATTCAAGATAATGGCGTCTTATGAGATGACGCCAAAACCCGAACTTGGAGCTTGATTTGGAAAATTTCATCTCCACACTGCAAATAACTTATACCCCCGCATTATCCTTTCTGTTAAAATATTTCTATATCAAACCTGGCGACATCTTTCTACACCGAAAGCAGACCGTTAACTGAATGAGTACAAATCTGAGTCCAATTTTATACATACTTTTACATGCATATACAGGGTCATTAGCGTCACTGTGTCAGCACATGTGTCGGTACAATGCATACATACAGGGTCATTAACGTCACGGTGTCAGCACATGTGTCGGCACAATGCATAATACAGGGTCGTTAGCGTCACTGTGTCGGCACAATGCATATATACAGGGTCATTAGCGTCACTGTGTCGACACATGTGTCAGCTCAATGCATATATACAGGGTTGTTAGTGTCACTGTGTCGGCACATGTGTCGGCACAATGCATATATACAGGGTCGTTAGCGTCACTGTGTCAGCACATGTGTCGGCACCATGTAGGCATTTACACACATTTGTGAAAAAAGGTTGCATTAATACCTAGGCAACCTATTCTAACCATCTTAACCAATAATTATGTATTTTCATTCAAGTTTGATGATTATGTATTATATTTAGTCATAATTTTTATGCGATATACAAAGCTAATCCTTCCACATGACTTTATTTTACGTAATTTTTTAATATCACACACCATGTACACACATACACGCTTCTGTACGCATATGCAGTGGTCGGTTCGGCACTATGTATGTCAATATCAGGGTCGAATCCGACACCTGTACCGGCACTATGTAGGCATATACAGGGGTCGATACCGGCACAATGTAGACGCATACACATTTGTATTCAGATACAGGGGCGGTTAACATCTGTAGCATTTTTTACCTCTGATCTGTGATTTTTTTCCATTAGAACAACGTCCCTTGCTCTTGTTACAAGATATTTGATGTGGATCAGCTTCACGGCATGTTAGGTTAAAAGAACTAACCATCCTAACCTAACCTTTTCTAACCAAGAATTATGTATTATCGATCGACTTTTATGCTTACATATGTTTTTTTTCAGTGTGTTAGGATTATTGCATAACAAATATCTTCACTTGGTTCTACATTTTGATCTATCCTTTGCTGTTTTGATGCACACTTTCAATTTTGATACAGCAAATTTCATCCATTTTCATAGGTAATTACATCGTTGTTTGATTGTTATAGCTATTTTGATATGATTCTACAGCACTTTTATATGTTATGTACACCCATCAAAAACCTAATGTATGGTATTCAGTCATTGATATGTACATATGAACCCCTCCACACGGTTCTTCATAGAGCTTACACCTAATTCTTTCTACTGCGTGATCACTCTCGACCCATATTAGTTAGCCGAGAGGGCAAATTTTCAATATTAGATGGTTTGAATGTTACAATTACTTCATATTTGTATCCAGTTTCACACAAACGAACACTTCGTCTCATACTAGGTCTACAACATTTACTTCAATAACTCCTGACACTACATCCTTTGATGACTTGCACGGCTGACTTGTATTTTTTTCCTATAATTTTAATATTCTTGACGATGACTTTGTTTCAGATGTCGCCACACATTACTCGTGGATTTATGTTTATTCAATTTATTTCATTTGTGCGCAGATTACAGACCTCCGTTACCCCATTACTTTCGAACAAACGACATCTCAAGCTATACCCCATCCATCCCCAACATAATCACAAACTTGACTGAGCAAGATCTGATCGGACTGTGATTAATATTCTACCAATCTATAACACATCTAGATCATTCACCCCGAGATAGGTTTATGGGTATCGTTTCACACCTTGAAACCCATTCTTCTACCGAGTTCGACTATTTGATGTTACCTCCGACTGACACGATGTTCGCAATTCATTGTTTAGCCTATGAGTTCTAGAATATTAGAAACATTGGATTAAAGATTTACATGGTTTATTAATGTTTTATTAGTATTAATTACAGATCTGGTTGGATACATCAATACTTTTTACCTCGTTTTTTTGATTTGTTACAGCACGGTTCGTACATCCAACCATACCCATCATCACTATGTTTCAGTTTCCTCTCAAAATCTTTCGTATACTCCATCATTTCTTTGATACGAATACCGAATGCTGTTCCAGCCCCGTGAGTCTATAAATGTATTTCTTCTTCTTTGTGAACTTTAATTATTCGAATCTTCTCCAATTCAATGTAATTCCGATGTTTATCCGAAAGAAATTGTTGCATACGCTCCAGATTTTCTTTTGTTCTTAGGTAAATTTATTCTCCACTACATCGGCTTTATTACACATGGGAAGGTTTTCTGCTTGGATCGTATCAATTTCAAGATTTACCTTCTTATTTTCTTTGAACTCTGTTACATACGACTGAAATGTATCGAAATCAGCTACCCAAATCCTGCTCAGTTACCCAGCACAAATATGAAGGGTACAACGATGCAGATGATGATGATGCAGATGAAAAAATAACGGCTGAGCGTTTGAGGGTAGGACATGAAAACGTGAGGCAACAACGACTAAATGGAAGTGAGAATGTCTGAGGCAATGAAACATTAGTTGGGCGACTAAAACTACAAGCTATTTTAGCATGGATTGTCAACTTGGATGCCAAAAGTAGTTTGTGAAAGGGAGACGCGCTACACCAACAGCCAAATCGCGCACTATAGCAGTGATTCATCTATTGCGTCCATAGGATGAGTCAATGAAAATTCGGCACAAGTAGTTTGTAAGTCACGTTTTAATTGAGACAATCTAGGAAGGTCTCGAATATAAAGAGGTTAAGTTCCAGTAGACTGTTGCTTTATATATGACCGATGACCTAGATTTCGTTAAATCAGTTCTGAAAGTTCATCAGTGCGGCACCTGATGTTTCTGGCACCGCGACTGTGAGAATGCAATTAATTGTTTACTTTATCAAAGAAGTGATCAGTATAACTCTGCTTCAAACTTTTACATATTTTACGGAACAAACCAGCGAAGCCTGCGTAGAGAGTTTTCTAAAATGGGGGTCAGTGTGAAGCATGAGGGTAGAGAGAGGTTAAGTACAGCAAAATAATGTAGGCTGCAAATTGGGGTATATTGGAAAAATATTTAAGTGATAATGATGGTTTGAAATGTTCTTCAAAGTTACATTCCAATGAACATTTATAATTGATAGAGTATTATTCATTATCTCTCTTATTTAGAGATTTCTGATAACATTATTATTGATTTTTATTAAAACTACAGACGCTGAAACATAAAGATCAACAAGTATTTATAAACAGACCATACGGATGCAGTGTTTAAGCAGTGTAATATCATAGTACTTCACGACGCAAGAATAATTGAATTGTAATGATTGACCTCATTCAGATCACTGGTTATGGAATATCGAAGGCGTCTATATTCATCAATTCTTTGATACTATTAATACCGTATATCATTTTTTTACACCATTTACGCCTCATAAATTAGAGTAATAAATAATTAGGCTTGTTCGTGGCCTTGCTAATGTGCAGAAGCTGTGCTGGAGTGTTCCAGGATGAGCTCATTATCAGGTACGAGGTCGATGTCGGGGAAGACGAAACAATCAACAAGGCCCATCTCCAAGGCCTTTCAGGAACCAATTTTTGTCACCTGAGTGCTGTTGAAGGTCCTGGTCCCTTTGCAGAGTGCTCTGCCCGTTTTTTGCGAGGCTAGGGGTCAATGGCTTCTACTAACTTCAAAAATCGTCCCCCATATGCGTCATAGGGGCAGCGTGAAACGAAGACAGTTATTGATCCACGGTTGAACGACATGTGATTATCGACTTGAAAACACTTCGGGATGAGAATTAAAAAGGCGTTCGTTTTACTCGTAGTAAAAAAGTAGGGTACACAAAAAAATTTTAGAACGTATAGTCCGGAAAAGTTATCGTTTTATCTCGAAATCGTGCAAAATGTTACCGGCCTGTTGTATGGCAGCCGAATCTAACGCAATCGAATTTAATTAACTTTTGAATGACAACATACGTAATTTTTCATATGCATGACTAGTAAACACACACCTGCCTGGCCGTCTACCGCTATCAATTTACGTAGCAACCGTGTTTGAAGGACAGGGCGAAGAATAGCCATGTTATACACCATTGCCACTCACCTGCCTGGCCGTCTACCTCTATCGAGTAACGTAGCGACTGTGTCTGACCGACACGGGTGGAAGTGGCGCAAGAACACAGTGAGGTGGCCCTGGCTGTCCCGGGTGTGCTTTGCCACCGGGGATATAACATAGGATGAACGGTTCCCACTGGAATCTGTCTAACTGTTAGGAATACATAATTTATAAATTTGTTATTCGAGGTGACGAATCTGAGCAGCCTTCCGTTTCCATGTTAAAATATCAATAATACAGCAGCTACAATCAAGCATTTACAGCTACTTGGGTTGGGAGTTCAATGACAAATTTCCGTTTATGGATAGCTGAGGTTTCACGTACACTTGTCCAAAGTTTCGTCTCTAATCAGTCGCCAGAGAATGTCTCGCTCATCAATGCCACCGGCCTTTGGTAAAATAATAGTGTAGTGCAATTTTCGAAACGAAGGCTCACAAATTTATTATGATCATTAGTATTATTGGTAATTATAAAATCATTTATTTGTATCGTCAGGCAATGGGTTTTCAATTCTTGAATATAAGACATGAAACTTGATTATCAAATACACTAGTTGAATTAACAAGAACGAGAGTACAATTTGAATTCGTCACAGCTCATCTTTAGGGGCCGCCGGTTCGGATTTCATGGAGCGAAATATTATTTACAATTGTATCATCAGTGTTGATATTACTAGCTAACGAAGGTACTGTATTGCTCGATTTACCATTTTTTTCAGGCCGTAAGGAGATTTTTCCCCAATGTGGACTATTTACTTCGTGAAATTATTCAACAACGCAAAAATTTCTGATTTTTATCTTACAATTTTTTACAAACTTGAGGATACTAACAAACTCATGGAGTCCCAATGGAGGTAATGAACATCCGGGTATGTCGACGGTCCCGTTAATATTTTTCCTTTGACTGGTTCGATTTGTGGAAAAAAGACTTTTACTTATTTCCTCTACAACAGTATCATTGCTATCAGTCATCATGCTCAGCAATGTTTTTTTGTTACCAATCTCCTCCCACATTTGACGTGCAGTATTGTGTCATAATTGAATTCAGTTTTATTCTGCGACAAGTTTTGTATCCCTTCACGATGCTCTCATATAATTCTGAATCGTTTAATATATTTTTTCCTTTGTACACTGACTCAGGCCTTCGCTGAGCAAACAGCAGCAAGTCGAGCTCGTATTTTGGATGATTTTGTGTAATATTTACACACTCTTGGTTGGTATCTATGATTGCAACGTTATTAGATCTCATTGTAATCTGTTTCGGAGGCAATGCAATAGTATGAGACTCGTCCTAATTCGTTTCCATGTTACTGGGGCAATTGAACACTCTTTCACATGCACCAAAGTTGTTCAATTTCAAATCCTACTGCCACCTCATTACTCTCAGCCAAACGCCCCTGTCTGTTACGTTTGTATCTAATCGTTCGAAGTGATTCGAATTTGTCCGGGACGATTTCAACTGCCGATGATTCATTGATGTCATAAAGTTTTTCGCGGAAAAACCTCTATCGAGTAACATAGCAACTGTGTCTGAAGGATAGGGATGAAGGTGGCGCAAGAACACATGAGGTTGGCCTGGCTGTCCCGGGTGTGCTTAGCCACCGGGCTTGCTTGTGTTGGGAACATTGAAATATTTGTTTCAAGAAAGAGTAATTTGGAACTGGGGCTTCTTAGCTCCATGACATAGTTGTGCCTGAAACAATGGGATGAGTTACTGTCACCATAATTTGATTTAATTAGTGCAATTAAGCAGTAATATGCATAACCATTTTCACGTTGAGGGCTGTTGTCAAGCACATGATCCAAACATTGTTTAAGGTTCGCACGGTGAAATTTTGACTTGACTTTGTTGTATCACGAGACGCAATTTTATAATTTCAAGGTTAGTACAAGAAGATTCATAATACAACTAAAACAGTTATGTGTATGTATTTTTATTAAACGTTGATATTGAAAGGGTGACTGACATTTTCGTTTACAGTTACTTTAGATCGCCATTCAAATGAAAAATATGACGGCAAAACCTAATTGTAAACCTCTTCCATATTGTGCATCAAATGACAGCTGTCGTTTACAAAACACTTCATGGTGGCGTTTTGTCGCTCCATGAAGATTCTAGTTACAGGGCATTATCAATGGCACGGGTAGGCCACATAAATCTCGTGCCTTTGGCAGTTTTACGAGACCGCAGTGCTCTGCTGCTGAATGGCTTACAATTTACCTCCTGTCAGTTTCATTTATCTATGGAGTGGAGAGTCAGGACAACCACTGTTACGTTGTCCTTTCGCGTCGCAGTGAATACCAGATTTTGAAAGATGAAAATTCACAGTGACAGTTTACTTATTTACGAACGCGTTCAGCGATATTCTATGTTTTAATTTGATATAAACATTGAATAGAAGTTTCAATGTCCTAATGGATTAAGTAACGCGTCTGTTTACTTCAGTAAACGAACGAATAGAAAACATGATACGTAAATGGCATGATGTACAACAGCGATACAATTAAATCAAACATTTATTTATTATAGCCGTATTCTCTTTCATCTTATAGCGTACATTCTTATTAAATAGTGCGTATGATTGACGAGTTGCAGCTTCCAGACCTCTCTAATAGAATGCTGGTACGCGAGCAGCCGGAGCAGAAAAGTTGCTTGGCGCTCACTTTGTATCACGAAGACGACGAAGGCAGCATATGTTGCACACAAGATTGAAAGTGACTTCTTGGACATTCTTTCCGTAGCAACGTGAGCGACGGAGCGGTGAAGAAGGATGTTCAAAGTGGACATAGCGACGTGCTCTATACGGTACCAAGGACGGCAGAATGTTCAGAGTGGACAGTGAGACGTAATCTATACGGTACCAATAAATACTAGATGAATAAATAATAAAAAGGTTTATTCATACACAGATGGTATGTTGTTTGTTTGAAACAATAAATTTTTACATATAAAATTTAATAGAGGTAAAATTACAAGCCTAGAACTTGAAATTAAGTAGTTGGAGCTGTGTGCGAACGGTAGGGAGCCATTTTACTATCCTAGCTGGACATACGAACACGACTATTGTCGAAACATGTCATGACTAGAGAGCTATAAGGGTAAGTTTTAATGTACACAAAAAATATGCACTGTATCTTGTTGACATAAGATGTTGCGATTTGACAAAGGGATCATTTATATGACAATTAGTTAGAGTGAGAATTGCTAATTCAGCAGTACAGCGTCTAATTCATTGGGCAGCAAAGAATGCGACGGTATGAGTGGGTCTATGCGAGACCCAGACAGGGAGTCAGTGACAAAATGAAACAGAGAAAGTATCAATATTATAATAGATAATCAACTTGAAAAGGTTTCTTCGTACACGAGTGGTGTGTTATTCTAGTGGAACATTGAGCTCCCTAACGTGTCACGACGAAGGAGCTATCAAGGTAGGTTTGAGGTGCACAACAAGTATACATTATATCATAATGAGATGAGGTGTTGCTATTTGACCTTGGAATCTTTTGCATAGTAATTAGTATGAATTCTATTGTTCAAACCCACAGCCCAATTAATTGAACAGCAAAGAGTGTGACGGTATGGGTGTGTCCATGTAAGTTAGAGAACCACTGTCATAACATACAACCATGAAATAAATATATTTACATTTGTATGCGTTCATACACAAACCGGTGTGATGATTTTTGTGACACGGTAACAGAGTGCGTTCTTGAACACGGAGAAACATATTTATCTAGGTTACGTATAAACAGTACATACATATGCAGTACATACATATGCAAATACACGTATAATGCCTAATCAGTCTGGAGTGCGTGTATTGAGAGGCGGGACCGTCAGGATTAGGTGACAATACAATGACAGGGGGATGTTCAAAGTGGACAGTGAGACGTGTTCTATACACACAGAGAAATGTATTGTTATGATAATATGCATACTGTAATATCAACATGAAATGTCATACTGAATTTTCTCCAATAAGAATTTAATATTGAATTTACAATAAAAGTATTGTTGAAGTTATATGATTTCTTCATGTTCATATAACATGCATATTGTAGAATACAAATATAATTGCAATATGTCGATGGTCATATAATATAACATCCATGTTGTATGTATAAGGAATGAATTAAATCTGCATATA
>SDVV010030518.1:0-11667 GCA_016164225.1 Gammarus roeselii
TGAGCGTGTCATGTGCTGGTGGAGTGAGCGTCTCGTGTGCTGGTGGGGTGAGCGTGTCATGAGCTGGTGGAATGCGCGTGTCTTGTGCTGGTGGAGTGGGTGGGTCATGTGCTGTTGGAGTAAGCGTGTCATGTGCTGGTGGAGTGAGCGTGTCTTGTGCTGGTGAAGTGAGCGGGTCTTGTGCTGGTGGAGTGAACGTGTTTTGTGCTGTTGGAGTTAGCGTGTCATGCGCTGGTGGAGTGAGCGTGAGGTGCTGGCGGAGTGAACGTTCTGGTGCTGGTGTAGTGACTGTCTTGTACTGGTGGAGTGAGCGTGGTGTTGCTAATGTTGTTGGTGTGTCTTGCTGTGTTTGGTGATTTTTTTTACCCGTTATTGGTCTGTGCAGCTATGAGTTGCTACGTGCAGAGTAACGGCTGTATAGCAACTATGTGCACACGATCAGTCAATCGTTTATGTTCATAGCGGAAAGTCAGTTTTATTTCATGAAGGCCATGGTACGGAAATAGTGTTATTTGAATTTAAACAAGGAGTTGACTACTACAGAAGTAGAGATTCTCCCGTCTTTATGGACTTCATAGATGCGAAGAAAACGTTTGTCACAGTAAATCAGGTGACTTTGTTCAGAAAAAATAGTTGGGAGGGAGCCCCTCCCCATGTCGTTGGATTGCTTGGGTTCAATTACAAAAAAACAGGTATCTGTTGTGCCGTGGGGTAGATGAAAGACAGCTCCCTTCCATTGTATCAATAGAATCAGACTAGCAGACAAGTAACCCGGGCCATGTTTACTGCCATGCTCCAATGCAGTTAACCGAGACGAGACGTTGTAATGCTCTCGTGTACGCTTACGACCATTCATGTACCTATGATAGTGCGAACCTTACACAAACATGCGCATCGAGACCAGCTTTTGTTCTAACGCTACTTCTTGTTCTAACGCTGATCCCTACGAGCATCGTGTTTGTGCGGTGAAGTATGGCTGTAGGACGTGGACATCGCACTGCAGGAAACAACGTTCCGGCGTCCATTGAATCAGAGTTCTACCACACGAGGGGCAACGTATTAACTGTCACCTAACCCACATCGTTAATAACCCACTCAACTATGCCCCTACACCGGTCGCGGCTTCTCTCTCCATGCGAACAAACAGGCACGTGTCGATGGGTATCGAGGGATTTGAGGTGGTGTGCTGGTGGCAGATGAAAACTGGAGCTAGGCAGCAGGCATGTCTGTATGCAAGGCAACAGACAGGTCTGTATGCAAGGCACGAGGCAGGTCTGTATGAAAAGTTTTTACAAACACTCAGTTCGTGATACTTGGCGCACCAGGCAGCGTTTGGATCACAATCACGCGCACACTGAATTACAATTATGGCACATGCCGAATATTGGAAACCTGGGCTCTGCAAACCACAACCGTATTTCAATTCACTCAGCAATCGCGATGTTGCCTTATTCGGTTTGTTTATCATGCTCTACATATTGAGCTAACAGTGTTGGCAAATCCGTACGAACTAAAGCAATAGAAGTGGGGATGAATTTCTTCTAAGGCTAACTTAGAAGAAGAATACACGCTTCCTGCTCCTCGCATGAGTACACGTCATGTGAATATTTATTTGCTCACAATTACGTGTACCTAAGTGAGCGCTGTCTCACTGACCAACGCTATGGATGTTCTTTTTCTTGATTGTATTCACATGATCAAAATATCTGTTACCCTTCGAAAATGTTTGTTCAGAAAATTCCGAGAATAATACATTTATACAATTTTACTTCAATACTATGCAAATACTGAATTCAATTTATTATTATCAATAAAATTACGGACAGTTATGGATCATTTTCCGCTAAAATAATATATCTCTCAGGGAACAATATTTCCTGTAACGTAACAAAACAAAAGATGATACGCAATTAGATTCATTCGGGATTCAGAAGCTTGTCTACTCTCTTTCTCGGAGTACGTACCTATCTTTGAACGAGCTTAGCTCGTATTTCAGGACCGAAATAGCTTACTAAGTATGCAATGTCTGCATTGATTCACGAGCTGATGTGACAATGACCTGTGATGCAGAACATTTGTGAGGATAACATTATTCAAGCGCATCAAATATACAAATTTATCCATGTACAACAACAAGAAGTCACAGAGTGATGTTGAGTGACTGAAAAGTTTAACCGTCTCTGATAAATATTAGTAAAGAATTGATATTAAGAGAGCTTTTCTTTAGTAAGCATGCTCGTAGAGATGTCAATGGAGGTAAGGCGGTAAACAGACTATTGGCGCTAGAGAAGTACTCTTTGCAGCTCCTAAGTTTAACCAGAAGATTCTCAAACCGAAAAATATTTACATTTTGAAAGTAAGAACGCAGAATTCGATAGAAAGAAGACACAAGGAATTTAAATTTCGAAATTGGCTTAACAAAGAAGTGTCATCGTGTTGACACTGGGCCTTTTTAGAGAAGTATACGTCTGTCTCAACAATGTTCATCTCCATGTTAGAAATGACAACTACTCGGACATCTTTTGGCGGGAGTTTGGACAGTATTTATATCGTTCTGCTCCCTGCAACACAGGATCCCGCCCGGATCGGTGTTGCAGGGAAAATACTTTGTTCACGCCGCTGCACCGACCACGGAAGTGGAACAGGATCTCCTGTATAGGTGAAGATGATGTTAGCAGTTAGCTTTATTTTCTTTGTTTCTTCCCGCCTGACACAGGGAGATAAAATAATATTCTTCCTAATCTATGCCACCCGGTTGAGTTGAGCAGCTGGCTCTCTGGTGCAGGTTCGACTCCCAAATATCATGGGGTGTTATGGTGGTTGCGAGTTGCTGTTACCTCTCAACGGCGAGTTGCCGCTGAGTCGCCGACGGACTCTCACCCAGAACACGGTAGAAATGGTAACCGTACCTAGCTTTAAAATGATAAGACTAATAATAGTTACAATAATGGTATCTCTTTGAATAAACATCACCTCGTCGAGTTTGAGCAGCGGGCTCTCCTCTTATGAGGTTTTGATTCCCGGGATAACATAGTCTTTGCATTTGCTTGTCTGTGTTTAGGGTTTAGGGCAGCCGATGGCCTCTCAGGGTAACGGGAATGGGTGATCCAGTACAGGTGGCCCTGACATGGGCTTAGGGGATGGATGTGGGTTGCCGTTCCGAAATGCAGAATTAGAGCAATGATAATATTGATAAACTCGTTAAAAGAATATAAAATGTATACGACTATGTAAGGTAAGCTCGACAGCTCCTGGGAAAGCCGTATTGTTCTAAGTGACGATTGTTTCACGTATTACAATGTTCGTCGAGTGCGTTTTTGAACGCATTCAAGGACTCGATCCAACTACCGCAGCTGGTAAGTTGTTTCGAGTACGGCATAGATGTATCTGCCTACACATCATGAGAACATGATCAAAATTCTGCGTGCTATTGCTTTTATATATACATTTATATCCACAATATCAGTTTAATAATAGTTTTAATTATCTGTATAATTGCTCATACATCTAATAAATGAATGAACTGAATATTTCACACAAGACAACTTACAGTCTCATATTCACATTTGTATCATTGCCTCACTCTTTCCTCGTTCACTGACCTACTTACTGGGACTACCGTATACCTGCTTCCACTCATGCTCCAACTCCGTCGCTATCTTATACTGAATACTAAGCAACAAATTCTGCCCCATTGCAGCCTACGTGGCCCGGGTTACAGACTCAGCAACTGACAACTTGCCATGTTAACGTTCCGTCGCTCACGGACACAGCGCTACGATGCATGATAGTCAACAGCGCCGTCGAAGTGGACATGGATAAAACGGACACGTCGGTGCAACGCTTGCCGGGACACGTCGTTTCAACGGTTTCGTCGACGCGTACGCAGATTCATCTATCCCTTTTAAAACAAACTTCCAACAAACATCCACATCGAGTCCATCCTTCGTTCAGACATTAACCCTTGTCTCACGTGAGGTTATCCTTCCGCGCGTCGTGTTGGTGCAATACAGTGTGGGTCTAGGACACGAACACACAACAAGAAACCCTGCTCCAGCGTCCACGGAATCTGAGTTTTACGACACGATAAGCAATGTGTTAACTGTCACTCAACCAACAGGCAAAAAAACAGCAACAACGCATGACGTGCCAAGACATTCACTAGCATGTACAAAACTGTTTTTTTTTACACTGACACAGTCAGATCTGCATGCAAGGTTTATACAAACGCGCACACATAAACACGCACAAGGTTTGCAATCATGCGCACACCGTGATTACGATTACGTCACAAACCGAATGAGGGAAACATGGCCCTGCAAAGAATAACTATGCTATACTTCACACAACAACGGTGAATCGGACGAATTTCTTCTGTTCGAAGCTTTGAAGAAAGAAGAGAAGCTTCCTGCCGCTCACGTGAGTACTCACTATGTGAATATTTATTTGTTCGCAAATACGTGGACTTCAGTGGGCGCTGTATCATCAGCCGTCGCCAAAATAGATCCCACTCATTTTGTCGCTTCTCACTTCAAGGAAATATTAGTTACCGTTGTCAAATATTACCATAGCAAAGTCCAAATCAAATTAACTTTCGGAATTCAAGTAGATTAAAATGCATTTTCTTAGATAAGTGTGAAACAAATACAAAATCTGTAAACAATTGAAATTTATCTGAAGGTAAATTGTAGCTGCTCTATATGATTATGCCAGTTGAAGAAAAGAGTGAAAATGTATACATGCGACCATGAATAACGAAGGACATTGTATTGAGTTTTAGTTCCATTTTATGGGAGCTCCGATTATTTTCAAATGTTTACAACGATGGCCTCAGTACCATATTCGCTTAAGTACGAGGATAATTCAGTGCACACTTTCCGAAATCCAACACGTGCAGGGGCAGAAAAAAAAACACAGAAAATATCGGAGAAACAGAAGATTTGTGAGTATGACTTTGCTCTAAACGTATACAATACTCATCCCATCATGATCTTTAATGATTGAAAAATATTTACTACCTCTGAAATACGAGTAGAGAATTAATGTTGAGAGAACTTTTCTTCAGTAGGTATACTCCTAGCGACGAAACCTATGAAAAAGCCTTAAACAGTCTAGTTGGCGTCAGCATCAATATTTCAGTGATTCAGCCTTATTCTCGCATATGTCTATCCCCATTTCCTTATCCTACACAGCAGTGGCCGGCCGGATCATGCCGTCAGGATCAGTGGCCGGCCGAATCTTGCCGTCAGAATCAGAAGCCGGCCGGAGCGTGCCGTCATGATCAGTGACCGGTCAGATCGTGCCGTCAGGATCAGTGACCGGTCGGATCGTGCCGTCAGGATCAGAGGCTGGCCGGAGCGTGCCGTCAGGATCAGTGGCCGTCAGGATCCGTGGCCGGCAGGATCATTCCGCTGGCACGATCAGGATCAGTGACCGGCCTGATCGTGCCGCCGGCACGATAAGGATCAGTGACTAGCCGGATCGTGCCGCCGGGATCAGTGGCCGGCCGGATTGAGGGTCACTGGCACGATCAGGATCAGTGACGGCCCTCACTCGATGAGCCGCTTGCCGGGATAACAAATTGGATCGAGACAGCAAAGGCTAAGTCATCTTTTTTAATATTATCTTCCTTTACAGCACTCACCTAGTAGACAGTTGCTTATTGGCCGCCACACCATTATTGTGATAAGCAGTGTTGGACAGCACTATTATTCGCGGTTTCAGCTCGTCATATGTCATAGAATTCATGTAACAAATCCGAAAACGAATATTTTCTCATGTATGAAGCAGATATATTCCATACATGAAGGCTTCAACAAAGGTTTCACTCTAATATCAATCTTAGATACCCTCAACATGTAAGCTACCCAACAACCTCCAATTAACTGAACCCGCCACGGTTGGTATGAACTGAACGAACCGAGGCAGATTCAGTTTGTTGGAGGACACTGCGTATCTTAAATGTTGAGGCCTCCTATCTACAGTGCAGGCTAATTTGTACATCCATGGAATGGCCATAAAGAGCACGGGAAGGCCGTGCAGTAGTTAGAATTTTCATGATGGAGTCACAACACGGTAATATGAGAACAATTCGTACCGCCTCTCTCTCAATTGCGAAGGGTATGTGGTTGATGAATGCAAACACTCAGATATGATATCCCTGCAGGAGACGTGGTTTCATCCATGACAGATTAACTTACTTTCCTCTTTGGAAAAAGATATTTCCTCATTCTTAATTTCTTCGATCAATATTTCAAATGAAATGAGAGTGGGTAGGCCATTCGGAAGACTACATTCATTTGGCAACACACTATGAGCCTAATTATCAAGATTAGATAGGACGAATGCGATTGGATCCTTGGCCTGAGCGTTACATTTGGTGGAACCTTTGTTCTGTTCCTGAATGTGTACTTCCCGGTAAACTTGAATGACAACCTTTTGAGAGTACTGAAATTTTACGGGTGTATTTGAGAGTATATTGGAAAGTCAAGAAGAACATCAAATATTTGTTTCGACAGCCTTCAATGCCTGCCTTACACGGCTAGGTTTCATGAGATTGATGATCTTTTTGCTGAATATAATGTAGAGTTTTAGGACAATCGGCTTCGGTCGCTTCTTACATTACTCATGTAAATCATGGCCCCATCCACCTCCTGGGTTGATCGTATTGTCCTGTCTTTGTTGTAGTTGGATGCAACTGTTGCATGTTACGCTTCCTGATGTAGCCTATAAGGCCACATCAGGAAGTGTCATAGGGGTTTCTTTATATTTTCGTAGCAATGCAGACCCCTCTGCAAGTTGATGACCGCGAGGTGAACGACTGAATCACCTGTATGGTTGCATGAGACGGTGTGTTATAAGTTTTTTGTATACGAGTTTTTGGAATGAGGAAACAGTGTAGATACAATATCCCTGGGTGGAACGAACGGGCAAAGGATTTGATTTATGCTGCAATGGACGCTGTGTTCCAGTAGTTTGTTGCTGAAAAGCCTCGAGAGGCTCAAAATCCGTTTCCGTGGGAACTCGCATTTCTAAGGAAAAATTAGCATCAATTACGGGCGCAGGCACTTCTCTCAAAGTTGCGCGGAGGTAAACGAAAGTTTTTTGGAACGAAATTTGGGCACTTAACTCTGGGAAAAATCCCATCCACTCACTGTTACAAGGGTTATGGCCATGAATGACATAGCCAGGGTCTGGGGAGAGCACTTTCGGGATATTGCAAACTCTGTTGCCACGGAGGAAAATAGAGAATGGGTTCAATGCGTCATTGGCAATATTCCGGCTGTTGACGAAACGATCAGTGTGGCCGAGGCTAGGTAACATTGATGATATTTCTGGAGAAGTGTACAACATGCCTCTCACCGATTGATTACGGTGTTATCACTTTTCCTCTCTGGCTACATACAAGTCAATCCTTTGCTCAGAGATGTAGTGCACGTATTCACGTGTTTGTCATTCCGCTTCTGGTATGTAAAGCGAAGGACAGGTCGGACATAAATAATTATCACCCCATTGATATTGATACCTCAATATCTTTAAAGCTGGGGGGACCCACAGAGTTAATAGCACGCTCAAGTTTGCCACTTAGCCGGTCGCTGCTTCTCTCCCCGTGCGTCCAAACATGCACGTGTCGGGGGGTACCTTAGGGGTTTTGGATGGTGCGGTGGCCGCAGATGGAAGCCAGGGCTAAACACTACCACGAAAGCAGGCAGATTTGAACAATTACATCCCATGCTGAATATTAAAAACATGAAACCCCCAAACCATAACCATGTTTCGATTCACCCAGCACTCGCGATGATGTCTTAGTCAACTTACTTTTCAGTGTATCCAAGGTCGAGCTACAGTGATAGCAATGCCGTCCAAACTAATCGCGCTTGGAGTGTGGAATAATTTATTCTGTAGGTATCTTTGAAAAAGAACAACACGCTTCCTGATCCTCGCATGAGTACACGTATGGGAATATTTATTTGTTCACAATTACGTGGACTTTAGTGAGCGCAGTCTCACCGGCCAACTTTGTGATTAATCTGATCCATTCTCAGTTAAAACAGAAATTAAATTTAGTTACCTCCCTAAAATATTGCTGACGCAAAGTCGTGACTCAATGTATTAAACTACTTTTAATGTATCACAATACATATTTTTAAATTGATATAAGAGGGTTAGAGTAATGAATGAAATTTGATTTGATGAAATATACAAATAAAGAGTACTTCTGTGACCATAGTTGAACATTCAAAGAACAGAGACAAATACGCATGACATGAACCTCAGCAGAACCGATGACCGCAAGACAATTTAATTTATTCCTTACCAATCGAATGAATGATTGGCATGAGCTCTACTCATCACCATTAGTGTATCTTATAAGAAGCGATTAATGCGGGGAAGAGGTAGTTAACTCATCAACAGCTCACGCAGTGAATACAAGAGGAAAAGAAAAGATTGAAGTGGCTAAAAGATTTGTGAGTAAATTCGCTAGAACGCATCAACAAAACAGAAAATTCAATTTACGAAAAGAAGAAATCACAGGATGATGTTGAGTGATTGAAAAGATACAACCGTCTCTGAGAGACGATTGTATGTTAAGAGAAAGATTCTTCTATAACTATACACCAAGAGACGTCTTATCAGGTTAGCGTTTTACACAGACTAGTTTGGCAACAGCATGAATATTTCACTGATTCAGCGATTTCCTTCTCGAATATGTTTGTCAACGTTTCCAAACCCTAATGGCCGACCGGATCGTGCAGCCGGGATCAGTGGAGAATGCAGTAATTTGTGAAGGGGGTCAAACTTTTCACCCTGAGTAGCAGGGCCGTTCATTACAAATATGTGCGTTCGGGCAAACTTTTAACTTTTGTAATAAATTCAGAGACTCGGTGCCCCTCCTTTACTCACTCGATGCGCTACTTGCCGGATAAGTAATTAAATCAAAACAGTAATATCTAAGTTTACAGGTCTGATTATACGTTCCTTTACAGCACGGACAGCTGACCAATGGCCTCCACACAGGCAATGTGATTAGCAATGTTGGACGGAAGCATTATTCGAGGTTTCAACTCATATAATGTCATAGAATTTATGCATTTCCAGATTCGGTGGCCTGGAAATTCTCCCTACATATATGATAGGGTAAATTGAAGCAGATCAATTTCTTATATGAAGAACTTCAACTAAGACCTAAATTTCATGTCTTCTTCAGTCAGGGGGCCTCAGCATGAAAGCTACCCAGGGTCCTCCACTTATCTGAATCCACCACGATCCGTTCAGTTCCTACTAAATAGCAGTTACAGTGCGAGCTAATTTGAACAAACATGACACTTCGCGAGTGTGGAACAGTTTTTCTTGCATGAAATTTTACAGCAGTAAGGGATGTTTTCTGCTTGTCATGAGTACACTTCAGCTTGAGACATCAGAGAGCACTGTCTCATCAATGCAACTGGTGGCAATCATTGTAACTTTTCCGTGCGTTCGATGTGTACCATCTTTTCAGTTAGAAGTAAGGTCTTTAATCCCACGAGCACACTCTTTCCCCCGTGCATTTCCTCTGTCACTACACCACAAGCAGCTCCCTTGGCCCCAGTGGTAGTTGGTCTAAGTTTTCCACGTTATCCAGTCCGGATCAAAGATACCTGTTATATTTTGTACGTAGTGATGAAGTCTCACAGAGGGATAGAAGCCTTGGCCTTGTAAGTTTATGCAATTTACGTTAATTGAGTTTACACATGTACAGGCTGTCCATTAAGGTTTCATCAAACACTAGATGGGTATACGACAACCAGAAATTTTGAAATTTCAATTATTTCCATGCAACGATGTCTACAAAACTACTAGTGTATGGGCATGAGTCAGTGATCAAACTGTCATTCTCAGTCTTTCCGATGAGGATTAGGGTCAAGTCATTAATAGAGTAGGGATAGCATTTTTGAAGACGATTTCACATTCTTTAAAAAAATGGCATTCAAGGGAAAACTTTTCAAACTGCCACACAAGTAAGCGTCACGTGATCTTGCCTCTCCCGCAATTGCGGTGGTTCACCCCTCAGGGCGTATTGGTGTCAGCATCACAATCCTGATTTGAAGTAGTGGCGCGCATCGGTGCGGACCAGTACATCATAAATGTAGGTTTCCTAGATGAGCAACGGTCAATTTTATTCCCAACTATTCGTATTCTCAAGGCATCAATTGTTCTCATTGTAACGGCTTCTTTTGCTTCTTTAAGCATCTCATCGCTGTCTTCATAAGGTTTGTTGCTGGAGACTAGTCCTGGCTAGCAACAGTTGCTTCGATCACCGCAACTAGAACCTCTGTTGCTGGAACCCGCTGCACTTGGCAGAACGAGTCGCAGTTCCCAGTTGGTTCCATTACTGCGGTCTGGACGTCAGAAGCTCTGGATCAGTCCTGGTGAGTGGTAGTTGTCAGTGATGCCTGTTGTTTTCGTCTAAAGTGTTGATCAGTGCTTCTCATACCATAAAATGAGTATTGATATAAACATCGAACAACATTATTCCAATCTGTCGTGCTGGAAGAATTTGTAACCAATTTTAATCCTGGTTTGGGCTTCCTATTATCTCAATGCATGAATATCTAGAGTTTGGGGCAATTTCGTTCATGAGTAATAATAATTTTATTCATTGAGCCTGAAGCAAAAATTTGTCTGCATCAGCTCGAAAAACTGCTCTTTAGTTCAGAGTTTGTCTTGATGCTGGTGTAGAAAGAGAACACAAATTTCTTCATGAATCTCATAATAGTAAAAGCATTGGGGGTCAATATCAATGACATTCTTTGTAAAAAGAATTTTGCGTTCATGAATAATCAATGAAGAATTGTTTCTATCACTGTACAGCAGTACAGCGTTATTTATGATGGCAAACGTCCATTTTTCGGGAAACGATGTAAAACTGACGAATAACATAGTTTGAAGGAACTCAGCTGCTAATATGAGGATGATAGAGTTATCTCTACCTCGAGCGCTAAATTACGAGGATAAATAAGCTCGCTGGTCAACAGGGCATCTCATTAATCCAACACACGAGGGGGTGCAGAAAGAAGAGAAAATATTGGAGTACCAGAAGATTTGTGAATATAACTTCGCTTGGACGTATCAACAGTGCGCATCTCAGCTTGATGATGAATGATTGATAAAGATTATCCGTTTCTGAGAAATACAATATGCAGAAACAGCGTTGACCAACATCCATAACTGGTATTCTTCAGATGGACTGAGGGCAAAAGCACATACAACCAGAGTACCCGACAAGTTCGTTGTTGACAGTTTGGGTGAAAAATTGCCCCTTAGTAAGTGTCAATAGACTGGAGTTTTTCTTGATCCCAACAAGGGACAAAATTATGTTCCTCAATCGAGCCAGAAAGCTACTCGAGTTTGAATTGAGGCTTCTCGTAATCGATGCTTTAATCTTTCTTCATGTGAAATACTGCCCAACCGAATGAGAAAAGGTGTTAGGAAATGCTGTTCAACGATATCCAACGTTGCCTGAACTCTGCGGCAAATATTGCCCGGTACGAAAATTTATGATGAGTGATCACGTGACGCTCCTGCTAAACAAACACGACTGGTTAAACATTAACGAACATTAGAAGTTTAATACTGCCATAAATGTTTACAAAATGTAGAACAAGCTGACAGCTGTCATATACATAT
>SDVV010030519.1:0-11667 GCA_016164225.1 Gammarus roeselii
GTCAGACACTCCTCCACCTTCCCCCCTCAACACCCGCACATCCAACAGCCTCCCCACCACTCTTCTCGATATCAGCACAAAATCCATCAGTGCTCTCTCCACCATTGCACCATGGGCCATCCTTACCCTTGTGTACTTGTGAATATCTCGCTTCTTGAACAAACTGTTCCCGGCCACCTACTTCTTCTCCATACACAGACCTATCAGGTTTTCTCCACTGTCATTTCTACCGGGTACACCATACCTACCTATCACATTCTCCACCATTGCATCTCCAACTCTCGCATTAAGGTCACCCAGTACAACTACATTGAAATGACCTCCAAAACTCTCAATACACTCACTCAGGTCAGTCCAGAATTGCTCCCTCTTGTAGGTGAGCTTAATGCTAAACACCCCCTCTGGGGGGGGAGACACAGCTGATAGTCGTGGAGGGCACATGGAAGCATTCTTTCGGTCTTCTGATATTGCGCTCCTTGATACCGGAGAACCGACGCACTTCCATAACCAGACAGCCTCTTTGTCGGCTATTGACTTATCCTTCTGCTTGTTGGACCTTGCCTGGCAAGTGCTGGAGGAGCCCATCAATACGTTTCATCCTGAAGATAATACAACAACACTCCTCCCACCTCAGGATATATATATCCTGTGACAAGATGGTAGAAAACTTTAATAGTACCCTCCTTCACGCTGCAGACCGCATCACCCCTATAACCAAGAGAACTCCACGTAAAATTAGGACACCCTGGTGGGGTGACCTGTGTGAAATATCAAAACGGCAAAGGAAGCGTGCATTCAATCGATACCGGCGCACCAAAGCAGTAGTAGATGAAATTATGTTTAGATGAGAAACGGCAAAAGCACGAAACACATACTTCTATCCAGGAAAGAATCGTGGCAAAACTTCGTATCGTCCATAAATGTTAGACCCATGTCTAAATAGTGGTCCCGCATACGAAAAATGACTGGGAAGTACTGTCCCCCCCCTCCTCCCCAACCCTAACGATGATGGGAACAACCCACACCGATCCGCAAGAAGTCTCTGAACTCTTTGCAACACGTTACTCCTCCATCAACTCGGATTCTGGGTACAGCCCTGCTTTCCGTATCACAAAGCGTACTGCAGAACAAAATGATCTGGACTTCTCTATAAACTCTCTACCTTACAATGAACCTATCACGGGATGCGAAATCCTTGGTGCAATTCACACCTCCAACCCTTCTGCTCCTGGCGAAGATCAAATCTTCTAAGAGATGCTCTGGCACCTACATTCCTCTGCACTTCCTACTTGTGTCTTATTTACAACTCAGTCTGGTCTGCCCACTCCTATCCCGATCGGTGGATGGAGGCAGTGGTTCTGTCTTTCCCAAAACCTGGTAAGCCTACCGATGAAGCGACCAGCTACCGCCCTATAGCTCTCACCTCGTGTGTAGGAAAGGTTTTAGAGAAAATTGTGAATGCCCGACTGACTCGGCACCTAGAAGCAAACTCGCTCCTCTCCCAATTACAATTCGGATTTTACAAGATGCTCTCAGCGCAGGACGCATTATTACGCGTTGTGACTGTTATCCAAGGGGCCTTGGACCGCAAACAACACACTGTTTGCGTGTTCTTTGACTTTGAGAAGGCATATGATACAACCTGGCGTTATGGCATCCTCAGAGAGATTCACCCAATAAGACTCCGGGGTCACTTAGCATTTTTCATTTGAAACTTCCACCGGCGAAGAGACTTCCGGGCCAAAAGCGGCTATCACCTTCCGGACATACATACCCAAGATGATGGGGTTCCCCATGGTAGCATCCTTTCGTGTACTCTATTCACGATTGCCATTAATGGCATCACGGGGGTGATCCCTCCCTCCATGAATGGGTCACTGTACGTTGACGACTTTATGATTTATGCATCGGCGCCAGTTGTGTCCCAACTCCAACGTAAACTACTGAGTGCAATTGCCCAGGTGGTTGCCTGGACAGAATCTCGAGGCATTAAAATATCTAAAAGCAAAATATGTGCACTTCATATCCATCGGTCTTGCACACACACGGAACCAGACCTCAGACTTTACGGAGAAATGATCCCTTTCCTACCTACAGTCCAATTTCTAGGACTAATATTCGACCAGAAACTAACCTAGAAGTACCACGTGCAGCAGCTTGAGATAGACTGCTTACAGCGATTTGTCATTCTTCGGATCGCATCGCACTTCACCTGAGGTGCAGATAGAAAGAAATCATTACGCCTTTACCGCGCTATCATCCGGTCCAAACTGGACTAAGGGAGCGTGATCTATGGCTCCGCAAAACCAAATATTCTGAAAACGCTGCAACCAGTTCATAATGCTGCCCTTCGCGCTTGTACTGGAGCTTTCCGCTCCTCCCCTATTGTCAGCCTCCTCTGTGAAACTGGTGAGCCTAGTCGTGCCCTGCGACGAGAACAAATGACCGACCTCCAATTTTATTGCCATGTTCTTGCTCGCCCCACCTCCCCTACGTGTACCACAATCCAACAGCGCCACCCCAATCTTGTTCCTTCCCCAAGCTTCTCAAAACGCATCGAGCTCCTCACTGCTGTGGACTAACACACATCATGGTGGACCCTCTCCCACAAGATGCTATTCCCATCTGGCGTTTACCAGAAAATATGCTCTGCCCTCACTATTTTACTGGCCAAAAGGCAGATGTTGCACCCCAAAATCTTCGAGCTGTTTATATTGCCCATGCGGAGACTCATCACGCTGATAGCTTACATATCTTCACTGATGGATCTAAGGACGACGATGTAGTAGGCTGTGCAGCGGTGCTCCCCGGGCGCGTCGTCACTAGGAAACTCCCGACATCAGCGTCAGTTTTCACTGCTGAACTCACGGCTCTTAGCGGCTGATACACTTCCAGATGCCAATATTTCAATCTTTAGTGATTCGCTCAGTGCGCTTCAAGCCCTCAATATCTTCAACAATTGCCACCCTGTTGTTTCAGCATTCTTGCGCTGGCTTGTGTGGTTGTCCTCCAGAAATAAGAATGTTTGTTTGTGCTGGGTTCCGGGCCACTGTGGGGTGGTGGGAAATGAACGGGCGGACGAAGCGGAGCGAAAAGCTGCAGCGGCGCCTGACCCAGCAGAACTGCGTCCACTCCCATATAAAGACTTTTACCCAGCGATTAAAAGAGCTGTGCGAAATTAATGGAACATGGAATGGTCTGATGTTCCTATGAGAAATAATTTACGTACTATTAAAGACACACCCATACCCTGGCTCGCATCAAGCAACCGATCTCGACGGACTGAGGTAACTCTATGCCGATTGAGAATAGGACATAGCAGACTAACGCACAGACACCTAATGGAGGCGTTGCCACCTCCTTACTGCATGAACTGTCTAGTCCCTCTTACAATAGCCCATGTCTTGGCAGAGTGCCCCACATGGACGGAATGTCGGCGCACATACTTCCCCAGGAGCCGGTTCCTGGACCTTCCTAACATGCTCCGCCTAATGCTTACCGTGTTCCCTCAGAGACAATAATCCAGCGCGGAACCACTTCTCAGCTACCTTCAAGAAACCAGCCTCTTAACTGAAATCTGATTTGTTGTGAATTGATCATACTTAATCTTACTTACCAATATACTCCTCCATCTGGGAGGACCACCGTTTTCTTTGCTCACTTTGAGTAGGACACATTTGTGACCTTTATATCCCTAAAAACAGTAGTGACCTAAGCGTGCCGTGAGTCGAAACAATTCCGGAGACTGAGGATGATTTGTCAATGACTTGATGCAGCGCTGGCTGCTGGTTTGATGTTCGGTGGCAGAAGGACATTGACTCCAGTGCACTAAAAAGCCTTGACACTTTAATCTTATCTGTTCGGCCTCCATACCTGCACTGTTTCATTGCCCTTAAGTTTTTCGGAATGTTTTTACCCTTGTATGGTCTTTATTATATAGCCTGACAATGTTCCAACCTTTCTTTAGCGTAGAGGAAAGTTCAATTCCATTAGATCTGCTCTCAGTGAGGTTAATTGGGACTTTGAATTCGATTCTCTGTCTGTTGATGTTTCAACCATTTGCATGGTGTGCTTCTTGCATTCAATGATAGATATGTTCCTGTTTGCTGAGGTAGGCCTCCCAAATCGTGGTCGGCATCTGCGCATGCCAGGTTGTTTATGGCTAAATCTGAAAGGGGGGGGGGAGTTCAAGCAAGGGAGGGGAGTTTTTGGAAGAAATCCCCTGCTCACTGATGCTGCATTTGTAGAGTTTTAATCAGCTGAATGTTAGATGCCGTAATTATGCCACTTGGAGTCACTTCTAATATGAGCAGTCACTAGTTGACCAAATTAGATCCAAGCCGAAGTTAATTCAAACACATATATGAATGAAAATTAGTTTCCCTCTGTGGGTCCCTTGAAGTTGATCAATGGTGATGTGGTTACCTATCTCCACTTGATGAGTGAGATATTTGCTTCTGGTTGCGGATTAGTTTCCCTCTGTGGGTCCCTTGAAGTTGATCAATGGTGATGTGGTTACCTATCTCCACTTGATGAGTGAGATATTTGCTTCTGGTTGCGGATTAGTTTCCCTCTGTGGGTCCCTTGAAGTTGATCAATGGTGATGTGGTTACCTATCTCCACTTGATGAGTGAGATATTTGCTTCTGGTTGCGGATTAGTTTCCCTCTGTGGGTCCCTTGAAGTTGATCAATGGTGATGTGGTTACCTATCTCCACTTGATGAGTGAGATATTTGCTTCTGGTTGCGGATTAGTTTCCCTCTGTGGGTCCCTTGAAGTTGATCAATGGTGATGTGGTTACCTATCTCCACTTGATGAGTGAGATATTTGCTTCTGGTTGCGGATTAGTTTCCCTCTGTGGGTCCCTTGAAGTTGATCAATGGTGATGTGGTTACCTATCTCCACTTGATGAGTGAGATATTTGCTTCTGGTTGCGGATTAGTTTCCCTCTGTGGGTCCCTTGAAGTTGATCAATGGTGATGTGGTTACCTATCTCCACTTGATGAGTGAGATATTTGCTTCTGGTTGCGGATTAGTTTCCCTCTGTGGGTCCCTTGAAGTTGATCAATGGTGATGTGGTTACCTATCTCCACTTGATGAGTGAGATATTTGCTTCTGGTTGCGGATTAGTTTCCCTCTGTGGGTCCCTTGAAGTTGATCAATGGTGATGTGGTTACCTATCTCCACTTGATGAGTGAGATATTTGCTTCTGGTTGCGGATTAGTTTCCCTCTGTGGGTCCCTTGAAGTTGATCAATGGTGATGTGGTTACCTATCTCCACTTGATGAGTGAGATATTTGCTTCTGGTTGCGGATTAGTTTCCCTCTGTGGGTCCCTTGAAGTTGATCAATGGTGATGTGGTTACCTATCTCCACTTGATGAGTGAGATATTTGCTTCTGGTTGCGGATTCGGAGGAGAAGCTATGTAGGCTAGTGTCTCATTTGGTAGAGTGTGTGAGAGGAGGAAGCTTCGAGTGAACGTGGGTAAGAGTAAAGTAATGAGATGCTAGAGGACTGTCTATGCGAGCAAAATTAGTGTCACCCTAAATGGAGAGCTCTTGGAGGAAGTTCAGTGTTTTAAGTATCTGGGCTCCCAGGTGGAGAAAACTGAACTAGTGAAAACTGAAGTGAAGGTGCGAGTGAAGGAGGGATGTAAACTGTTGGATGCACTGAATAGTGTAATGAGCTGTAGGACGTTGGGGATGGAAGCAACTGTACTCTACACGGAGCTGAGGCTTCGGGGGTGAGAGCAGAGGAGAGAAGAAGGTTGAATGTTTTCGAGATGAAGTGTTTGAGGAGCATGGCTGGAGTAACGCTGAGAGACCGGATCGCCAACGACGTGGTTCGGGTCAGAACAGTGACGGTGAAAAAGTTGGAAAAAAGAGTGGATTCGCGTGTACTGAGATGGTTCGGGCACATGGAGAGGATGGATGAAGGGAGATTGGTGAAAAGGGTGATGAATGCGGAGGCGAGTGGTCGCAGGCCTAGAGGTAGACCGAAGTTTGGGTGGATGGACGGTGTGAAGCAGGCGTTAGGAAGGAGAGATATGAATGTGGTGGTAGCGAGAGAGCGTGCAATGAACAGGCGTGAGTGGAGAATGGTTGTGAATGGTTGATTTTGATGCTGCTCTGATATGCTTTCCCGCCCTTGGCATCCTGCTGTCGGGATGGTCGTAAGGGTGGGGGCCGTCATTATGACGCGGCAGGGGTAAACTAGTGAAAACTGTCGGGCCCAGCTGCTGACGACGGATCCTCGGACTGCACTCGTGACCCTGAGTGTATGTTGCGGGGGTACCGGCCGGACCCTTTAGCACAAAAGGGCTAAGTGTGAGGGTGTGAGGTGCGCTTTGCCGTCGGTCACCCCCTTTTCTGGGGGATGTGGCCTAGTGTCTGTATCCGTACGAAACACTTTTCCCGTAGTGCTCAACCACACAGACGACACATACCGCCGGGGTCGTCCGTGGCTTCAATTCAGCTTTCTCGGTCTTCATGAAGCAAAAACTTCAGTAGCAAAACCACCTCCATAATTTACCCTCCACCAACGACCGAATCATTCAGATTCAACACTCAACGCAGAAATAGATGCAGACATCTGTGAGCAACAGGCGAACCTATGGCGGGACATGCTTGCTAACTCACCTTTCTGAATCTCGTCAGCAAAATTATGGAAACCCATCAGAAGCCTCAACAACAAAAACACGAACCACATAGTCACACATGATGCAATCCTACCAGACAACATCCACACCGTACCATCAGACCAACAACAAGCGGACATACGCAACAAACACTAAGCAAACACTTGCCACCTACTACACCATACAGACAACAGGAGGATACTCAACCAGTTACAAAAATTACAGATCGATCCTTCACACCAGCCATGACCAAAGTAGTCATCCGAAAGACCCAAAATTCTTCAGCAACGGATCAGACAGCTTATCATACATTCATCTTGAGCATGTAGTGCCACAAGCTATACCCAACATTTGAAAACAAGCTTGAATCATCGTGATCCTAACGAAATGGCACTCACGGTCCTTCAAAGCATACCCCGCTATCCCCCCCCCCCCCTTGAGGACAGATCTCCAAGCTATCGCTGTGAGGATTTGCGTCTCAAGACCACTAACATTGGTATCTATCTACTCGTCACGAGAGCCACGTTCTCCCGGAAGCACTAATGACCGAGTTGCTTAACTAAATGCTCTCTCCTGTACTCCTCCTCGGAGACTTCAACAGCTACCACGAAATGTGGGGGTGCGCAAGAACAGACTCCAGGGGAGTGATAATAGCCAACACTATAGACACTCACAACCTGGTCCTTCTGAACGATGGACAACTCACACGGATCACCCTTGAAAGTGAAACTGCCATCGATTTATCTGTGTGCTCCACCACGTTGGCAACCCAACTCGTTTCGGGTGTCCTGCCTTCAACACACGACAGTGACCATAACCCAGCTGTAATACCACTCCTCACCAACCAATCAATCAATCCCGCTCTACAAAAACCTTGACTCAAATACCGAAAAGCCAGCTGGGAGGAATATTCGGCACACAGCGTGTGGCGCGATATGGATGACATCCTCAAAGACATCTCATAACACGCTGGGGTGGATGAAGGATTATTCATTTTATAGGTCATTATCACTTTATTTTAGTATTCTATTATCCCTTATTTCGTGAGCTCTTTTATTTTATTCTATTATCCCTTATTTCGTGAGCTCTTTTATTTTATTCTATTATCCCTTATTTCGTGAGCTCTTTTATTTTTCTCTGCTCTTTTTTCATAGTGTAAATTTTGCATTTGTTATTATTAGGTGTACCAAGGTAGGTTGAGACAAGGTAATATATAATAATACCAACCTCGGTATTATTATATATAACCAAGGTTGTTTTATCCTCATCCAAGTCCCCCGAATTCCAGGGTTTCGGAAATCCGGGGGACTTGGAAGACCAGGAGGATTTGGGGGGACCCATTTGAACCCTTCTGGGGCCTTTCGGAACACCCTTGAGACCCTTTGTGACCCTCTTGAGACCCTTTGTGACCCTCTTGAGAAACTGTGGGACCCACTTGAGGCCCCTCTGAATCCTGAAACCTTTGCTCCCTCCTCCCAAATCTACGTTAAACCTACTCTGAATCCATGTTAAACCTACTCTGAATCCATGTTAAACCTACTCTGAATCCATGTTAAACCTACTCAGAATCCACGTTAAACCTACTCGGAATCTACGTTAAACCTATTCGGTTTCTACGTTAAACCTATTCGGTATCTACTACTACCTATTCGGTATCTACGTTGTACCTACTCTGTATCGACGTTAAACCTACTTTGTATCCACGGTAAATCTACTCTGTAACTGTGGTAAACCTACTCTAACTACGGTAAACCTACTCTGTAACTACGGTAAACCTACTCAGTAACTACGGCAAACCTACTCTGTAACTACGGCAAACCTACTCTGTAACTACGGTAAACCTACTCTGTAACTACGGTAAACCTACTCTGTAACTACGGTAAACCTACTCAGAATCTAGGATAATCCTACTCTGAATCTAGGATAATCCTACTCTGAATTTACGATAAAGCTACTCTCAATTTACGTTAAGCCTACTCCGATTCTACCTTAAACCTACTCTGAATTTACCTTAAACCTACTCTGATTCTACCTTAAACCAACTCTGATTCTACCTTAAACCTACTCTGAATCTAAGTTAAACCTACTCTGAATCTAAGTTAAACCTACTCTGAATCTAAGTTAAACCTACTCTGAATTTAAGTTAAACATACTCTGAATCTAAGTTAAATCTACTCGGAATCTATGTTAAATCTATTCTGAATATATATTGAACCTACTCTGAATCTATGTTAAATCTACGCTGTATCTACGTTAAACCTATTCGGTATCTACTACTACCTAATCGGTATCTACATTGAACCTACTCTGAATCTACGTTGAACTTACTCTGAATCTACGTTGAACTTACTCTGAATCTACCATGAACCTACTCGGAATCTACGCTGCACCTACTTTACAACTCATCAATTGCCCTACGGAGGAGTCTGCAATAACTTCGTGTTGGGACTTCGGTGGAAAATGGAAGAAACAACTACTACTACTGTTACTCAAAACACGTCCTTATCATACATCTATACAAGAAATTTCAAAGTGCAGCTGACGCATGCGTCCCCCAATATTTGCCTTTAACCTTTTTTCCCAAAACTGTGATAGTGCCCGGAGAAAGCAAGAACCGAGAGACAGGCGCGAAAGGCTGTACACATCCTCCGTCGCGCTCGTTCCCTTCAGGAACCTAATAGCGTGGAGGAGGGGAACTGCCGTATTCCACATACTTGATGTAGAGAAAAAAGGAGAAAGCTGGACCCAATTAGGCAACACTATCCACCGAAACATCCCCCCTCTCCCAAGTGTGTAAAAACTCGGACGTATCCAGGGACGCCCCTATCGATCTATCTACATTCTTTTAGACTGAGGCACCATTTATTCTTCCTGCGCGGAAATCACGGATGAACTCAATCAACTAATTACGCGACTGCTATGCAACTGGAAAAAAATTAAGAAAAAGTGAGCACATTGACTTTACTTCCACAAACGAAGGATTCTACAACTAACCTCTCTGTCTCCACGAACTAAAGTATGCTTTAGACCATACCTGCGCCGAACAGCATGCACATCAATACGATGGAACACCTTCCTGATGGTGCCCTTGAGTATCTAATGAAAGTGTTCAACAGAAGTTACTCAAACGCATTTTTTCCTGGTCAATATCAAAAATCTGTTGCATCCCCAAAATACCCAAATCTGGAAAATGACAGTGATCCACGTAGTTGCCGCCACATTGCCCTTACCAGCGTCATCTGTAACACGGAGGAAAGAATGACGACTCATGCCTTCTCGACCACCTTCAAATGCATGCAGGCCTCAACAACATCCAGTGCGGCCCCCACAAGCGCCACTCCACGATGGACCACCTCGTACGACTAGAAGCAAACATTTGCTGGCTTCCGTCCGAGGGGAATAATTGATTTCCACATTTTTTGACGTTGAGAAATCATGTGACACCACCTGGAAATACGGTATCATGAAGGATCTCCACCTCAAAGACTTGAGAGGTCGCCTACGACGTTTTTGCAATTTTTGCGAAAACCACACCTTCAGGATCAAGGTCGGCGACACTGTCGCCGTCGTATTCGCTAGAAACGGGCGTCCTCCCGGGGAAGCGTCCTCAGTGTCGCTCGTTTTATCCTTAAAATCTACCAGCTAGCCGACATTCTCTCCCGTAACGGAAGACTACTTTCATCACGACACGTAGACAGCCTACAAATAAGCTACAGACACTCTAGCCTTCTAACAATTCAACATGAACTGCAGAAGTGTGTAAACCAAGTTGGGAACTGCACTTTCTTAAACTGATTTCGATTCTCACCCTCTGAAATTAAAAGCATGCATTTCACTAGTGTTTCCGGCTTCACCTGATGCAAGTTGTAACGTTGCTTGCACAACACACCTTTAGTATACAAAGAATCCATAAAATTTCCGGGTCTTGTGTGGGGCCCTGAACTCACATGGCGATCCCTCATTACAGCCTTGGAGACCAGCTGCAAAAGGTCAGCGGGACATCCTCTCGGTAACATCCTTGAAATTCATCGCCGATGTGGACACTGACAAGACGTTGTTCAGAGCAGATATACGCTCACGCATTGACTATGGGGCCGTTGTTTGCGGTTCAGCAGCCAAAACCACTCTCCAACCCCTCTCTATCATCGTAAAACAACGCAATGCACATTACAACCGGCACGTTCCGTTCCAGTCCCTTCGAATTCCTGAACGTGCTAGCGAACGAGCATCCGCTCCAGCGAGACACTCTTGCTACAATACTATTCCAAGACTATGAGCCTAATCAACAACCCAGCACTGAACAACATAGCGAACATTTCCGGTATGATAACGCCTCTTAGCAGCTTGGGGTGGATGGATGATTATTCATTTTATAGATCATCAACACTTTATTTTTGTATTTTAGTATTTCTTCTTGCTTGGGCTCTATTATATTTCTCTGCCCTTTTTTCATGGTGATATATTTTGCATTGGTTATTTTTATTATATGCATCGAGGTTGGTTGAGACAAGGTGACCCAGGGAGAGGAGGTCCTCGTGGTATGCGCGGGACTCGGGGACCCGGGGTTTCGGGAACCCGGGGGTCTTGGGAGACCAGGTGGATTTGGGGTGGTCCACTTGGATCTTTCTGGGGCCCTTAGGGACACCCTTGAGACCCTTTGGGAGCATTTTGAGAAACTATGGGACCCAATAGAGGCCCCTCTGAATCCTGGAACCTCTGCTCCCCCCTCGCAGCGCTGGAAAACCCATTCCGAGAAAAATGTTAATGTGAGATGCTTGAGTTGAACAATTAACCATTACAGTCCGCGGATTGCTGGCGCAAGGGGCGAGGGTCGCGTCGAGGCTGGTCGAGGTGCGTCGAGATCAGTCGAAACATGTTGAGGCGAGTCGAATTGGGCGCGACGAGCCGAAACTGGCCGAAATGATTCGAGGCAAACCGAGATGAGCTGAGGCGAGGGGTCTCGGGGGACTCGAGGAGCTCGGGAAGACCCGGGGGACATGGGTCACCCTCCGGGATTCATCGGGCTCTTT
>SDVV010030520.1:0-11667 GCA_016164225.1 Gammarus roeselii
TCGTGGATAAAGTAGTATGGCGTTGCAACGAGCGAAAAAGAAGAGTTGGATGTTAGTAAGGGGGAATACTGAGCGGCGGATGCTGGTCTGCGAAAAATTAGAGTTGGATGATGGTCTGCGGGTACACTGAGAGAAAGATACCGGTCTGGGGGGAAAGTAAAAGGTGATGTGGGTCTGCGGAAACACTGAAAGCTGGGGAACATAGAGAGTAGCAGGCTGGCTTGTTGGAGATGGACAGTAGGATGTTGGTCTGGTAAACACTGAGAGTAGGATGCTGGTCTTAGAGAAAAATGAGAGCCGAATGGTCTGCTAAGAAGAAAATGAGAGTTGGGTGTTGGTCTGCAGAAACACGGAGTGTAGGATGTTGTTCATGGGGATCACTGCGAGTTGAATGTTGGTCTGGATAGAGGATGCTGGTATCGGAAAAACGGAGAAATGGATGCTAGTCGGGAGGAAACAAGCAGAGAAGGATAGTAGTCTGTGGAAGAATGAGGCGTAGGATGTTAGTTTACGGAAATACTCTAGTCGGGTGTTGGTCGAGATGGAAAATAAGAGTAGGATGATGGTTTGCGCGAACCCTGAGTGTAGGATGCGCGTCTGCAGGAACACTGAGAACAAGATGGTGGTCAAGGGAAAGAGGGGGGTAGGACGTTGGTCTGCGGGAACACTGGGAATATAATGACATTCTAAGGGACAAATGTGAGTAGAATGTTGGTCGGTAGAACACTGAGCGCGTGCTGGATGTTGGTCCTGGGAAGAATCGGAGTAGGATGACGGTCAACGGGAACAATGAGTGTAGGATGTTGGTCTGGGGAACACTGAGAGCGGAATGCTGTTTATATGCATGAACAATGGAAGTGAGTAGCATGTTGGTTTGTGGAACAATGAGAGGTTGGATGTTGGTCTTGTGTTACACTGTGAGTAGGATTCTGGTCATGGTGGGGCTATGAGAGTAGGATGCTGGTCTGGGGTAACAATTAGAGTCGGTTGTTGTTCTGAGGGAGAAATGCGAGTAGGATGTCGGGCGGCGAGAACACTGAGAGTTAGATGCTGGTCTAAAAAGAAAGGGGTATAGGATGTGGGTCTTCGGGAACACTGCGAGAAGGATGCTGGTCTGTAGGTTAAAAAAGAGTTGGATGATGGTCCGGAGGCAAGGAGATTAGGGTACTGGTCCTGAGGCAAAGGAGATTAGGATGCTGGTCCGGAGGCAATGGAGATTAGGATGCTGGTCCGACGGCATATAAGAAAATTAGGATGTAGATATTAGGGATCAGTCTTTGAGTAGGCTGTTGATATCAGGGAAAAATGAGAGTTGGATGTTGGTTTGCTGTAACACTGTGTGTAGGAGGTTGGTCTGCATGAACACTAGGAATAGATTTCTGATCTTTAAAAAGTTAGGGTAGGATGATGGTCTGCGGGAACACAGACTGGGTATCAAGTTGGTTTGGAAGATCATGTGAGCGTGGAACAACATGAGCAGGATATTGGTCTGCGGGAACACTAAGAGCAAAATATCGGTCGGCGGGAACACTGAGAGGAGAATATTGGTCTGCGGGGACCCTGAGAGCAGGATATTGGTTAGTAGTGTATACCGGAGCAAAATGCAAGTGAAGGAATAAAATAGGCAATAATTAGGCGGAACAAAACGCAAGTGAAGGAATAAGATAGGCAATAAATAGGCATAGCAAAACACAAGTGAATGAATAAGATAGGTAATAATTAGGCGGAGCAAAACGCAAGTGAAGAAATAAGAGAGGCAATAATTAGGCGAAGCAAAACGCAAGTGAAGGAATAAGATATGCAATAATAAGGCGGAGCAAAACGCGAGTGAAGGAATAAGATAGGCAATAATTAGCCGGAGCAAAACGCAAGTGAAGGAATAAGATAGGCTATAATTACCGGAGCGAAAACGCAAGTTTTTGTGAGTCGGCCGATGTATTTGTAAGGATGTGTATTATTTCTTAATGTGACCGACTTAGTCGCTTGGACTTTATACTTGAAGGTTTATTTAGTTGTATTCTGGTCAATTGCTTATGGGGTGGCCAAAACGCAAGTGGAAGCGATTGCTACAGTTCAACAGCAAGTGGTAATTAGCTATGACAATTAGCGATTTTATCTCTGGATGTGCGGTCACACAAAAATTTTATAAGTGGATGTGCGGTCTTCTTAGAGATTAGTTTTCCATACGGGAAATTTCAGTTGCCTTACGGTATCTGGTTGCTTACATTCACGATTGCTTACGTACGGATTATATAGATGTTCGTTATTAGGTCTTGTCAACGCTATATATGATTGTTTTGGAATATTTCGCAAGGTAGGAGGGCATGATATATACTACTATGTTTGTTATTGAATGACTCATTTGAATAGAAGGCAGTGTTTATCCAAGATATTTTATACTGTATTATTGATATTATTTGATTAAATTCAATCGCTTTTCGTATATAATGATCACTAACTGCTGCTCGTTATATATATTTATTCGATTCTGGTATGAATAGTGTTATATCAAGTATTCTGGTGAGGGTGCGCTTGAGGATAACCGTACGCAAAAAGTTGGAAGCGCTCCTGGAAAATTAGGTGAGATGCTCTTAACTATTCTTTGTCTTATAAATTTGTTTCTGTATCATGTTTGCTACGTTGTGAGTATATGTTTCGTTACATATTCGTGTATCGATTCTAATTCTATTTTTTTTTGTGTACA
This sequence comes from Gammarus roeselii, assembly GCA_016164225.1. Classification (NCBI taxonomy): domain Eukaryota; kingdom Metazoa; phylum Arthropoda; class Malacostraca; order Amphipoda; family Gammaridae; genus Gammarus; species Gammarus roeselii. The sequence continues at coordinate 2,705 of SDVV010030520.1, forward strand.
CATATTTTGTATTCTTATCTAATTGAGAGTATAATTGACTCATTTCGGAGGCGGTTTCCGGAGTTTTCAGCGGTTGGAGTTTTTATATTGTGCCTGTTTTTATTCATTTATCACTATATATTCTTTTATAGGATCAGTGTTGTAGGCATGTTTTTAGCTCAATTTGCAGCCGTTGTCTGCGATCGACCCTGTATGATACCAGCCTGAAAGTTGGATTGCAGGCAAGGTTCTGTGTTTTTCCATCTATTTATTTTATAAGTATATATTATCTATAGGAATAGTACGGTTTATTAGTCTGATTATTGTCGAGTTGAGGAATGTATTGTGCGATGATGCAGCACTTACGGTCGAGAATCTATCTACCCATATTGCATTATCCAGTTTTGAAACAGTTATATCAGTGTTCCATTGACGCGGTTTTCCAATAGCTAAAATACCTGAACGATATCGACTTTTTCTGTAAGTTAAAATATCATGTTATGTATACTTAGTATTGATCGATTGATTCAAATTGAATTTGTATTGTTTCGGAATTTCGATCAGATTTTTCATACAGTGTTAGGCATTTTAGGGTATTTCTAGGTTTGTATCTTAAACAATATTTCAGGCATAATTGGCAGGTTGTTGCATCACTGTGGTATTTTTATATGTATATATGATTTCTGTTACGATTATTCCAGGGTTTCTTTAACCCTTAGCGCTCGGTTGTACTTACCCCAGCAGTATCCCCTTATATCGTTTTCTTTGTTATCAGACATAGAGAAATCTGTTTAATAGATAGCTGACTGTTTTTATCCTTTAATAATAGTTTCATGATGTAAATTTCTGCACGATAATGATAGGAATGTATATTTAAGAGGTGTAAGTCCATGCTACATCAGTATGGAATTTTCGTTATTGATCCCTAGCAAATGTCTACTTTAACGTTTAGAAGACGATTTACTGGACGGAGGGGTCCTAGAGCATTTACGGTTTGGCTAAACTTCACCTGATGATATTTATATCTACGATAGCTTAGGTAGCTGTGTATAACTTCACATCTATCAAATTTTCAACGTAAGGCATGAGGCGTTTTAGTGCATTTTCAAATGCTAATCATTCGAGTTAAATTTAGGATATTGCAAACAAAGAATTATTGGTTATATTATTTTATTGATAATAGATTTTGACACATTTATAACATATTGTAACACGTTGGTTGTAAGCAAATGATCTCACTCGAGTAATCGTTGGCGGTTTCGCTTTTCAGTAGTCCCAGCAGTCATTTATTTGATTCATCGTACAAAAATGTTTCTGGGGTATTTGGAGAAGTCCATGTATTCAGACAGAGACGATTAACGCATTTATTCCGACTCAATATCGGGGTGAACTTTTAAACTCACCTGTGATGTGACTTTGCTCGATGTTGTTTAGAACTGATGGACTAAACAGATGCTTGGTATGTATGCCTGAAGTACTGTACGTGACTGGATGTTTCCTTTGATATTTGTTATATATCAGTGATAGATTGCTGAGAAGTGACCTAGTAAAGCACTGTGAGTTAATTGTTATGACACAGTGGGCTTGCAGTTGTACTTCCAGAGGCAAAACATCAGTTAGGTCTAGGAATTTATTATAGATATGAATGGTATGGTAGTAAAAATAACATTTTTCACATTAACTCAGCGTTAAATGTCAGTTATTTTTGGTATGGCTGTTATGTTAGTATACAATCTTAGTCATGAACCAGATCACGTCGGATATTGGTGTAGGGTTCATCATCTGGGTGCGGTAGGATACACCTTATATAATAGGTAATCGTTGTTGCTTAAGGTAGAGTAGAGAATCTTATTTAGCAATTCTTTTTAGATGATGGTGTACATTTTGATAAGATTTTATAGGAATATATCTGTATTCGATATAAATTTGCCTAATTTCATGGGATGTTGGGTATAGAAAACATTTTTTGGATGTAATGCTTCAAAAAATTTGTGTGTTTCTCCTCTCGACATTGCATTTGGGTCCGGTTCCATATTGCCTTGGAGAACTATTCTACCGGATCTGTGTTGAGTGTTAGTGTTGAAATTCTTCAATAATTGAATGTACCCCTCAAGTATGTTATCCAATCGCAGGTCTTTGCTAGATGCTCATTCCTGCACTTCATAGTTTTATAAAGGTTTGTAAGACGTTTGCAGTTTAGACACTTAGAAGTTATTGTTCAATCCAGGCTTTGTTATGAGACTGCGTTCTAATTCAGAACATTCGACTTATTTGAGCATTAACCAGATCCACTTCAACATTTTTCACTGAAGGTTTGTGATGATGGCCGTAAACCTAACTCATCCTATCCTATCTTGACCTATAATTGTCCCCCGTTTCCATACTTATGTTAGGTTCTTCTTCATTGTTTAAGCTTTATTCTTATCAAATCTATCCATTTGACTCATTTTTTTTTTAATCTTTACCAATTTATGTACCCACATATATATGTGTTTTTTCACTTTGCCTGTTACAACTCCAGTAATCTCGACTAGTTTCAAGTAATGTTAGATGATCGCTCGTTTGTGGACTTTCGAGTTCAAAACGGTCATGTAAGCTTTCCGCGTGAGTCAGTGTTTGTTACGGCTGTTAAAGCGTTAGCATGATTTTTGTTTGGTTTCCCTTTTGGAATAAGATTTTTTGTAGAGAATGTGTTGCTCCTACCATTTTCGTCAATTATAACGAATATTGATTAAATTTACTCAACTTTTTTTCTACAGATCTGTGATGTAAGGTCCGCAGTCAACAAGATCTAAGATTTAATCTATGCCTAAGGTACATAATTAGCGAAATGTATATCAATGTACGACATCGTAGATCCAATATCAATGAATGCAAAAAGAGTTATCATACACTGCCAAATACATTAATACTTAGGCAATCTAACTTTGCAGTCATCCTAACCAATATTTATGTAGTTTCATTCAAGTTTGATGCTTATGAAGGATATTAATATGTATGAATTTCTCCATTGGGCTGTATTTTGACCATATCAAAACCAGTTTGAATACATTTCTCCACGTTAATCCAGCAAATATCCTCTTGCAGATGTTTAGAGTCCAGAGTTTTTATCGATATCCCTGTTGTATGTTTGGATGAGACTCAACAGGAAGGTTCCACAGGATTAAATTTACTTCATTTGTTGCCAATTTCTTTAATGTGGATCAGTTATACGCGATATTAGGTTCAAAGATCGAGTCATCCTAACAAACTTAACCAATAATTATATATTTTCATTCAACTTTGATAGTTATGTATGGTATGCAGTTTTTTATATATACATTTGAACCCTCAACATGGATGTATTTTACGTTTTTTTCTTCTTCCATATCAAACACCATGGACACTCATGAACACTTCTGTACGCATTTACAGGGTCGTTACCGTCACTGTGTCGGCACATGTGTCGGTACAACGCATATATACAGCGTCGTTAGCGTCACTATTGCGGCACATGTGTTGGCACCATGTAGGAATTTACACACATTTTGCAGCAGGGTTACCATACACTGCCGGATGCATTAATACCTACTCAACCTAACCTCCCCCATAGAACAACATCCCTTGCTGTTGATACAAGGTATTTTATGTGCGTCAGCTTCATGGTATGTTATGTTAAGAGAAGTAATCATCAAAAAATCTAACCTCACCTAACTTATGTACGGTTTTCAGTCAATGTTTTATACGATGCATAATACATAACTCCACTTATCTCTACATTTTGATCTATTCTTTGCAGCTTTGATAACTAAGACCTAATTATTTCTACTTCACGGTCAATCTCGACTCATAAATGTTACCAGAGAGGTCAGATTTTCAATCTTAGATGGATTGAAATCAGATACAGAAACATACACAAGGCCGCATCCCCCAGAAAGGGGGGTGGCCGACGGCAAGGCGCACCTCACACCCTCAAACGCTCACACTCACACAACTTAGCCCTTTTTTGCTGAAGGGTCCGGCCGGTAGCCGCTCAACTTACACTCTGGGTCCCGAGTGCAGTCCGAGGAACCGTCGTGAGCAGCAGGGACCTACAGTTTTCACTGGTTTACCCCCACCGCGTCATAATGGTTGGGCCCCCCCAACCCACGACCATCCCGACAGCGGAACCAACTCACGCCTGTTCATTGCACGCTCTCTCGCCACCTCCACATTCATGTCTCTCCTTCCTAACGCCTCCTTCAGACCATCCATTCACCCAAACTTCGGTCTACCTCTAGGCCTGCGACCACTCGCCTCCGCATTCATCACCCTTTTCACCAATCTCCCTTCATCCATCCTCTCCATGCGCTCGAACCATCTCAGTACAAGCGAATACACTCGGTTCTCCAACTTCTTCACCATCCCTGTTCTGATTCGAATCACGTCGTTGGTGATCCGGTCTCTCAGCGTTACTCTAGCCATGCTCTTCAAACACTTCATCTCGAAAACATTCAACCTTCTTCTCTACTCTGCTCTCACCCCCCAAGCCTCAGCTCCGTAGAGTACAGCTGGGACAACAACACCCTCATACAGCTCTCTGTTTGATTCCATCCCCTACGTCCTACAGCTCATCACACTCTTTAGTGCACCCAACACTTTACATCCCTCCTTCACTCGCCCCTTCACTTCAGTGTCCACTAGTTTAGATACTAGACACTTAAAACACTGAACTTCCTCCAAGAGCACTCCATTTAGGGTGACACTAATTTTGCTGGCATCGACTGTCCTCGAGCATCTCATTACTTTACTCTTACCCACGTTTACACGAAGCTTCCTCCTCTCACACACTCTACCAAACTCAGACACTAGCCTTCATAGCTTCTCTTCCGAATTCGCAACCAAAGCCTTATCATCAGCAAATAGCAACTGGCTCAACTGCCAACTCCGCAATTCGCTTCCAACAGTTCCAAGCCACGACCCAGCACACTCGCGTTCACCTCCCCGACCACTTTATCCATATAGAGGTTGAACAGCCAGGGAGACATCACGCAGCCATGTCTCAGCCCCACTTTCAATGTGAATCAATCACTCACCTCGCTCTCCACTCTGACACATGCTCGGCTGTCAGCATAGAAACTCTGCACTGCTCTCAACAGATGTCCGCCCACTCCGTACAAACGCAACACCCTCCATAGCGCTTCCCTGTCAATTCTGTCGAATGCTTTCTCCAGATCCATGAAGGCCCAGAACACACCCTTTCCTTTCGCAAGGTACTTCTCACATACCTGTTTCACTGCAAAAATCTGTTCGGTACATCCTCTACCACTCCTAAAGCCACACTGTTCCTCTCCAATTGCGCAGTCCATACTGTCTCTAATCCTTTTGATCAGCACTGTCCCGTACCACTTACCAACAACACATAACAGACTGATAACTCTCGAGTTATCTCCTTTGCCCTTATATAGCGGAACAATGCATGCACTGCGCCACTCACTCGGTACCACGCCAGCCGCAAAACACAGGTTCAGTAACCTCACCAACCATTCGACAATCGTTACTCCACCCTTCTTCAGGCACTCGGTTGCAACTCCATCCAAGCCAGGGGCTTTCCCTGCTTTCATCATGTCCACCGCCTTCTGTACCTCTTCCCTGGTAATGTCCGCAATAAGTCTTTCTCCCAAAACTTGCATCCGAGCACCACCACCCACATCAACAATGTCAGCCTTTCTGTCATCCTCGACATTCAACAACTCATCAAAATACTCGACCCACCTCTTCCGTACATTACTACTTTCCAACAACAACTGGCCGTTTCCATTTTTCACCACTTCCTCCTTTCCGGTCTCTCCCTTTCTCACCCTCTTTACCTCTTTCCAGAACATTTTTTTGTTCTCCTCGGAATGCTGGCACAACCGTCTGCCCCACCTGGCATCAGCATCACTTTTGGCTCTCCTCACCACCCGCTTCACCTCGTTTCTCCTCTCTTTGTACCTTTCACAAGCCACCTCCGACTTCACCTGCAACCACTTCTCAAACGCACATCTTTCCGGTGCCACCGTGAGTTTGACCTCCTCGTTCCACCACTCGCAGCCTTTCCTCCTGCACCCGCCCACACGTCGCACACCACACACCTTCTTCGCACATCTCAGCAACGCATCCCTTAATGTCTCAAATTCTTCCTCTAGATCTCTCAGATCCTTTCCTCTCACCTTGTCATATTCTTCCTTCAACGCCTGCTGGAACTCCTCGGCTCTACTTTTCACATTCAGTCCACTCACTTTCACTACCTCTCTTCCTTCTCCCAATCGTTTGTTGCCCTTCCACTTCTGCTCCACTCTTAATCTACCTTCCACCAACAGATGGTCAGACACTCCTCCACCCTCCCCTCTCAACACCCGCACATCCAACAGCCTCCCCACCACTCTCCTCGATATCAGCACAAAATCCTGAAGTGCTCTCTCCACCATTGCACCATGAGCCATCCTTACAAATGTGTACATGTGAATATCTCGCTTCTTGAACAAACTGTTCCCGACAACCAGCTCCTGCTCCATACACAGGCCTATCAGGTTTTCTCCACAGTCATTTCTACCGGGAACGCCATACCTGCAAGCGCATTCTCCACCATTTCATCTCCAACTCTCGCATTAAGGTCACCCAGTACAACTAAATTGAAATGACCTCCAGAACTCTCAATACACTCACTCAAGTCAGTCCAGAAATGCTCCTCTTCTCTTCACTCCTTCCGCTGCCAGGTCCGTAAGCACTCACAAATGCCGATCTTTCTATGCCTAACTTAACTTTCACCCACATCAATCTTGGAGACAACTCCTTCCATTCGGTAGCGCTACTAGCCAACCGATCACTCAATATCAAGACCACACCTTCTCGTGCCCTACCTTCCTTCACACCAGACTTTCTTCCACTTACAACACCAAACTCACATTCGCCCTTACCTTTCAACTTCGTCTCACTCAGCGCCAACACATCCAACTTCCTCCTCACAAACATCTCACCAAACTCCCTCCTCTTTACATCACTCGTACTACAGCCACTCACATTCAGCGACCCTAACAATAGGATTTGGAGAGGCGTGTGCCTCTCCTCCCCTCGCTCGCTTTTCCGTCTTCGAGGAAAGGTTTTACAGAGAACGGGATTCCTAGCCCCTTCGCTCAGCCCTTTAAGTCGCCTTTTACGACACGCAAAAGTTACGGTAGCACAATTCTACTCCCGGCTACGGGCGTCCATTTAGTCGCCTTCTTCGACACGCGGTGGATACGGTAGCAAGATTCTAAAGCCCCGGCTACAAGGCTTACGACCTTCATTGAAGAATTTCTCTTTGTGACGATCTTAATAGTCACAAACGAAAGTTGTAATGTTAAGGTTAGACAAACGTATGAGTTGAGAAGTCATACCCAAATAAGAAAATAAATTGCAAAGCACTCGTGAAGTCAAGCGGCATGACCAAAACTCGAATGAATCTCATCGGATGAATTGGAACGCATAATAATGCGTGAAACTTAGAAAAGGGCAATAGACTGCGAATGCCTTGGAAGACAAGCTTGACATACAACTCATTATTACTACACAATAACACGAGATAGACCGCGACAGAAAAAAAATACACGACTACGTTTGGCGGGACCTGATTTCATTTCATTTTAATATATTTGATGTCATGTGAAACAATGAGACTTGAAAGGCTGGAGAGCAAAGGAGGCTGATGCTAACCTTAATTCAATTGTGTAGCATACTATTCATAATGCCACATTCATTTTTAAGTGTACATAACGTAGATAAGGATATATAAAAAGTTGGATATCAGCTCCAACTTAGAAATGAAGACAATAAAACAAGATCAATGAAGAAACAAACACTTCTATTTGCTACAACTCTAGTTTATACACTTTTTTTAGGAACAATCTGAATCTCGACTTGTTATGAGCTGTCTATTCATTTGCACACCATAAAGTCAACAGCAATATTCCCGTTGAATAAAATCGGCTGCCAATGAAGCTCCTCATAAAGAATTCAACAACATCTTGCTTATTTCACACCCCTAGGATGTATATTTCTACTTAATTAGTAGGGCTGAGTCTCCTCTGTCCGCCTTATTGAAAAGTTATATATTATTTATTCTGAAGCAGCTGCCGGATTCGTTGTTGATGTGCCAGCGTCATCCGAGTCATTAGAAACACTAAACAAAGCTGAAGGAGGTCATTGCTGGGGAGCAGAGGACACGCGTTGAGACTGAGGGGACTGAAGGGGGTCTGGTGATGAAAAGCTGTCAGTTGGTGGGGGAGTCGTGGAGGAAAGAAGTCGTGGAAGCAGGAGAGAGGGTGAGGAGGAAGTGTGAGGGGGGAACCAGACGGAGGAACTTGAGGGGGAGTCTGATGGAAAGGACTCAAAGGGAGAAAAGGAGGACCGCACGAACTCGAGGGTGGTGTCTGTGTAAACACTTCACAAGGCTTGATAAATAACTATATCAAAACGAAGACACGAAATTACCAAAGTCGTCAAATCTTCACCTGAATATATTTTACAAAATGTTGGCACAAATTATGTACTGCACAGTTGCAACAATAGTGCATTACCTTTAAAGTCAATATTCAGAGCATGTCATCGCTACCAACGTGATTATCGACTTTAGATTTTTTCACAGCTTCAGATATAAACTTGCATTTTCTCAAGCAGAGGCTATAACTAATTTATGCAATTTCATTTCCCGGTATTAACTCTTATTCTACTACTAGCGGGTCAGCGACGGGGCAGGATATAGCTATTCTAGATCACGTATTCCTTCGCTAGAATGATTGTTTCTCCAAGTTTGTAAAAATAGGGTGGGATGTATTAATAGATCTTCAATTACTTAAAATAAGGTATATAGGCCATTATCTCTACACTTTGCTTCGGATGAACAAGCGAAGTAATAGTGCTCCTCCATTGACAATTCCCTCCCATTTACTTATGAAATTGAAAAATATAATTGTATATATATTTATAGTTATATAAAGAGGTATAAA
>SDVV010030521.1:520-11666 GCA_016164225.1 Gammarus roeselii
ATATCCGATTCTGGTATGAATAGTGTTATAGCAAGTTTTCTGGTGCGGTAGAGAAACCCCCCTAGGTAGAAAATTGGATGCGCTCCTGGAAAATTATGTGAGTTGGCTCATGCCTATTCCTTGTCTTATAAATTTGTTTCCGTGGCACGTTTGCTACGTTGTGAGTGTATATATCGTTATATATTTATAGTTGGTTTATTGTTTCTATACATTTTCTTCTGTGGACGAATATGATAGTATTCTTATCTAGTTGTGGTATATATGACTCATTCGATGCTTGATTGGTGGGTTCGTAGCAGTGGAGGCTTGCTTGGGATATTTTATGTATGTTTTGTTCATTTATCACTATATATTCTTTTATAGGATTAGTGTGGTAGGCATGTCTTATAACTCAATTTGTAGCCTAAGTGTGCGAACGGCCCTGTTTGTACCAGCCTAAAGGTAGGATTGCAGGCAAGGTTCTGTGTTTCCCATCTCTTTATTTCTTATGTATATAATATCTATATAAATAGTAAGGATTATTTGCCAGGTTGTTTGAGGTTAATGTATATATATTTTTTCTTATGATGTTGTATCTTCGTTACGAGATTCTTTCTACCCATATTGCATTATCCAGTTTTGAAATATTTTTGTCAGTGTTCCATTAACGCGTTGTTTCAATATCGAAAATACCTGAACGATATGGATTTTACTGTAAGTTGAAATATTATGTTATGTATACTTAGTAATGATCGATTGATTTATATTGAGTTTGTATTGTTTTTGGAATTTCGATCAGTTAACTCATACAGTTTTAGGCATTTTAGGGTATTTTAAGCTTGCAGCTTCCACATTATTTCAGGTATAATGGGGTCGGTTGTTGCATCATTGTGGTAATTTTATATGTATATATGACACATTTGTTATGATTTTGCCGTAGTTACTTTAGTTAAAGAGATGTTAATTTATCCCTGTTTTGGACTGAAGTTGTGGCTAATTTCATTTGATTTTGTATCTACTATACCGTATTTACTATTGGTTTCCGTTGTGTCGCTCGTATGTCTTGGTATCTTGTACACATTTCTTGTTTGTTTGGTTACTTGATAGTTCATTCCCATTCATCACGTTTTTAAGGTATGTTTTGGATATGCTAGAGAATTAATCTTCTTGCTTTGTTTTATCTCGTGAGTTTTAGTATAGGTCTTTCAGTTTTGTAGATTCTCTATCGAATTTCCATCTTCAATGCAATCTGTTGGTTATTCATAAAATTTAGGATGTATTACGTCTGTATCCACATTATAGAACATTATTTCAGGTCTGATTTAGTTACATTTTGTTCATTAATAGTGATTTATATATCTTCTTTCATCATGATACAATATTTGACGTAGTTATTATAAATTTAGAACGGACGATTTGTTACAAACTTGGTCTTGCTGTTAGGGTATTGTATATTTATTTTACGACCATTCTTCAATATTTAGGAGGAGTTAGAGAGTCCCCTAGGCAAAAGCTTATTCTGTTTATGCTTGTTTGTGTAAATGGACCGATTTATTAGGATGGATACCATAATGTAGTACAATATTGATGTGAATTATAGCAGAGTAGAGAACCTTTATGATGTTTTTTTTCCACGAGAATCATAGGAATGTATGTTTAAGAGGTGTAAGTCCGTACTGCATCTTAGTGGAATTTTCGTCATTGATCCCTAGCAAATGTGTAGTTTAACGTTTAGATGATAATTTTTTGGATGGATGGGTCCTACAGTAGTGTAGAGATGGTTTATACTCTTTGGTTGTCATTTTGGAGTCATCCATGTTCAACGTGAATTATGTACGTTCTTGTAGACGTCGATCTTGAGTTTCGTGGGTTTGTTAGTGAGGTTATGCGACAAGCTACTCATCGTTGTAGTGTTTTACTTAAGTCATCAGTAAACAAACACCCCAGCTTTTTATGGCCACACACTCTCTGAAACTCATTCATGACCACTGTACATGTGTCTAGGTTTTGTTTATGTCCAGGATGTGTCTTTGTTCAAGGCTGTTCAGAGACGATGGGTCAACAGATGCGAGGTACGTCTGTGGCATCGTACCATGACTGTGTGTTACTTGTAAATTTGTTTATATATCAGTGGTAGATTGCTGAGAAGTGACCTTATATAGCATTATAGAGTTCATTTTTATGACACAGTAGGCTTGGATTTGTACTCCCAGAGGCATAGCATCAGTTAGGTCTAGGAATTTATTATAGATTTGAATGTTATGATAGTATAAAATAAAAAAAATCACATTAACTCAGGGTTAAATGTCAGTTATTTTCGGTATGGCTGTTATGTTATTATACGATCTTAGTCATGAACCAGATCACGTCGGATAATGGAGTAAAGTTCATCATCTGGGTGCGGCAGGATACACCGTATATAATAGTTATTCGTTGTTGCTTTGGGTAGTGAAAAAAATCTTGTTTAGCTATTTTTTTTTAGATGTTGGTGGACATTTTGATTTGATATCCTAGGATTATATCTGTATTCGATATAAATTCGCCTATTTTCATGGGAGGATGGGTATGAAATACGCTTATTTGGATGTAATGCTTCAAAAATTTGATGTGTTTTACCCTCTCGACACTGGATTTGGGGCCGGTTCCATATTACCTTGGAGAACTAATCTACCGGATTTGTGTTGAGTGTTAGTGTTGAAATTCTTCAATAATTGAATGTACATCTCAATTATGTTATCCAATCGCAGGTCTTTGCTAGATGCTTATTCCCGCAAGTCTAACTTTTATAAATGTTTGTATTTCGTTTGCAGTTTAGACACTTAGAAGTTTCTGAGTAATTCAGACTTTTATCATGAGACTGCGTTCCCATTCAGAATATATGACTTTTTCGACCATTCAACAGATCCACTTTAACATTTTTCACTGAAGGTCTGTAATGATGGCCATAATCCTAACTCATTCTAACCTACACTTACCAAGGATTATTTATTTTTCCCCGTTTCATACTTGTGTTAGATATTTTTTTCTTCATTGATTGTACCTTCATCCTTATCAAATCTATCCACTTGACCCTGTAGTTTTGACAATCTTTAGCAGATTGTGTGCCTACATTTATATATATATCATTTCACCTCGCTTGTTACAAGTCCAGTAATATCGACCAGTCTCGAGTAATGTTAGGTCGTCGCTCGTTTGTGGACTTTCGAGTTCAAAACGATTATGTAAGATTACCCCATGCGTCAGTGAGTGTTACGAATGTTAAAGCGTTGGCAAAATTTATGTACGGTTGTACTGCTGGAATATGATTTTTTTTTTGTAGTGTTGGACGGTTTGCTCCTACCATTTCCGTCTATTATATCAAATATTGAATAAATCCACTCTAACAATTTTTCATACAGATCTGCATTGTAAGGTCCGCAATCCACAAGATCTAGGATATAAACCATGTCTAAGGAACATAAGTAGCGAAATATATATCAATGTACGAAAACATAGATCAATAATCGATGAATGCAAAAAGGATTACCATACAATGACGAATACATTATTACCTGGACAACTTAACCTATTCTATCCAATAGTTATGTACTTTGATCAAGTTTGATGCGTATGTATGATATTGATATGTATGAATCTCTCCACTAGGGCTGTATATTTATCATATCAAAAGCAGTTGAATACATTTTCTCCAATTTGATCCAGCAAAAAACCTTCTGCAGATGTTTAGATTCCAGAATTTATCGATAGCTCTGTTACAAGTTCGGATGAGACTCAACAGGTAGGATCCAAGAGAACTAATGCACTTCAATTTGGTACATTTTTAATGTGGATCAGTTATACGCGATATTAGGTTCAAAGATCTAGTCATTCTAACCAACTTAACCAATAATTATATATTTTCAATCAAGTTTGATGGATATGTATGATATTTAGTCATTATTTTGTGCGATGTACATATCAAATCCTCCCACACCGCTCTATTTTTTGTAGTTTTTCTTCTAATGTCACACCAGGTACACACATTCACGCTTTATACGCATATGCAGGACCGGGCATGGTATTATGACGTTGTATACAGGGATAGTTACTGATACAATGTGGACACACACACACACACGCACACGCCCCCCCCCCCCACCCCCACACACACACACTTTGATTGCATATACAGGACCGGTTAACATCTGAGGCACTTTACCTCAGATATATGTTTTTTACATCAGAACAAAATCCCTTGTTATTGTTACAATATATTTATTTTGGACCCCCTCCACGTCATGAAAGGTGAAAAGAACTAAGCATCTTAATCTGTCCTATATTTTTCTATCAAGGAATTATATAGTTTCGATCGAGTTTTCGTGCATAAATTTGTTACTTTTTTATCGATTTATGATATATTCATTTTCATCCTCTCCACTTGGCTCTACATTTTGATCTAGCCTATTCACACCCATCAAAACCTAACATAACCTATTTTTAAGTATGGTGTTCAGTCATTGCTATATACATATGAAGCCCTCCAAACGACTCTAATTATCACTTTAACATATATGCTATTTATTTTGTTGTCACTCATCCCATATAAGTTAGCAGAGAGGACCCATTTTCAATCTTAGATGGTTTGAATGTTACGGGTAATTCATATTATTTTGATTTTGACACAATTCTACGTCACATTAACATATTAGTCACACCCATCATAACCTGACCTGACCTTACGTACGGTCTTCAGTCATTGATATATACATATGAACCCCTCCAGACAACTCTAAATATCACTCTAACATACACGTTATTTATGTCGTTGGCACTATCGAGTCATATATGTTACCAGAGAATCCCCCAATTTTCAAATTTGGATGGATTGAATGCTACATATATTTCAAATTTGTATTCAGTTTCATACAATCGGACACATAGTCTCACACCATGTTTTTCTTAATTTACTTCAATATCTCCGCTTAACTCTACAACCTTTGACAACTTGCATCTCCGAATTTTCATTTTCTGTTTCCTATATTTTTCTTATCCTTAACGATGACTTCGTTTCAAGATCTGATCGGACGCTGTTTATATCATACCAGTCTGTAACACATCTAGATCATTTACCTCGAGCCAGGTTTTCTGGCATCATTTCAAGCCTTGAAACATATTTTTTCTACTGATTTCGAAGATTCGATGTTACCTCCGGCTGTCACGATGTTCATAATTCATTACTTATCCTCCGAGTTTAGGATAATATAAACATTTCATTGAGATCATATATAGTTTTTATTAGTACTTATTGGCATTATTTACAGATCTTGCTGCCATCATCAATATCATCTACCTGGTTTTTGATATTTAAACAGCATTATTCGTCATCCAACCGTACTTTTCATCACTATATTTCAGTATACTCTCAAAATTCATCTTATACTCCATCATATCTTTGATGCGGATACCGAAGGCTATTCCATTCCCGTGTGTCAATAAATGTATTACTTCTTCTTCTTGAACCTTAAGTATTCGAATCTTTTAAAATTCAAAGTCATTCTGAGATTCATCATTGAGAAATTTGCATACGTTCCAGTTTCTCTTTTGTTCATAGGTATAATCTGTTGTTCACTACCTCAGCTTTATTACAATCATGATGAAGATTTTACCCTTGGATCATATAAATTTTCGAGATTTGCTTTTCTTATCCCCTCCCCCTCCCCCTCTCCTAAACTTACTTACTAACGAATGTAACGCGTCCACATTTGTTACCCAAAGCAGACTTCCTTTTTCCTGCATCCATTTATGAATGATATCTCCCACTGTTTTGATTCTTGTTTGTCCATTCTGAGATAACTGTTATTTTCAACACTAGTAAATATTTATTCGATCCGACTCATATCATCTTCGGAGATTTCTTCATTTCTGTTTATTCTACGACGAAACGTGGGTGTCCGCTTGATCTCAACGTATCACTGACTCCATTCTTGATAGCCAGCTAGCTATAATAAGTTGATCACATGTGGTTTTTCGCAAAACATTTGACCTAACATTACTCACCTAGGTCATCAATTGTGTATATGTATAGGGCTGGGTACGTATGTGAATGTGTATATTCAAGCGTATGTACGTGTTACACGAGTTAAAAATATATAGCTAACACCAATCAATAAAATTTCAAATTTTCGAGGGATGACAGAGCCAAGTCGGTATATTGAAGTGATAACTTGGCTATTTAAGTGAGGTGACATCCTTCGAAAATTTGATATTGTATTAAAATTTTGAATATTAAATGTAGAGCAAAGTGGAGAGGATGAAATTGATTATATCATAAATCGATAAAAAAGTAACAAATTTATGCACGAAAACTCGATCGATACTATATAATTCCTGAATAGAAAAGGATGGGATAGGTTAAGATGCTTAGTTCTTTTTACCTATCATGACGTGAAGGTGGTCCACAATAAATATCTTGTAACAATAACGAGGGATTTTGTTCTAATGAAAAAAAACATATATCAGAGGTGAAGTGCCTCAGATTGTGTGTGTGTCTACATTGTATCGGTAACTATCCAAGTATACGACGTCATTATACCGTGCCCGGTCCTGCATATGCGTACAAAGCGTGAATGTGTGTACCTGGTGTGTGACATTAGAAGAAATACTACGAAAAAATAGAGCCATGTGGGAGGGATTTGATAGGTACATCGCACAAAATAATGACTAAATATCATACATATCCATCAAACTTGAATAACAATATATAATTATTGGTTAAGTTGGTTAGAATGACTAGATCTTTCAACCTAACATCGCGTATAACTGATCCACAATAAAAATGTAACAAATTGAAGTGCATTAGTTCTTATGGATCCTACCTGCTGAGTCTCATCCAAACATGTAACAGAGCTATCGATAAATTCCTTGAATCTAAACATCTGCAGAAGGTTTTTTGCTGGATAAAATTGGAGAAAATGTATTCAACTGCTTTTGATATGATAAATATACAGCCCTAGTGGAGAGATTCATACATATCAATACCTAGACAACCTAACCTATGGCAGCCTTACCAGGAAGTACATATTTCATGCTTATGTAAGATATTTATTTCAGTGATTTATGCGTTATTCATATCAAATCACTGCATTTCGCTCTATATATTTTCAGGTATCATTTTGAATATCACACAACATGTAGACACATACACACTTTTGTATGTATAGACGATGTCAGTACCGACACCACGCATACATATGCACTTTTGCATGCATAAACAGGGTCGGTATCGGAATCATGTACACTCATATATACTTGATATAGCTCAGGGCTTAGTGGAGAAGAATTAAAAATTATCGTTGCACTTAGCTGTTAACATTAGATACTGGCCTTGTATTTCCATCTGACACAGTACAAAATAGTTATCATTCGTAACAATTTGCGGTAGATTTATGATGTAAGACCCCACGTCAACATCATCATATGTAGCATTTTGCTATGAGTCTGCAATTTTTATGCGTTTGTGTATGCGTGTGTTAGTGTGTGTGTGTGTGTGTGTGTGTGTGTGTGTGTGTGAGTGTGTGTGTGTGTGGTGTGTGTGTGTGTGAGGGTGTGTGTGTGTGTAATTATATGCTATACCCACCCAACCTAACCTTACCTATGTTAACCCAGAATTATGTATCTATTTTCAACTCTTCATGCTTATGTAAGATATTTCTTTCAAGGATTTATACTTTATATCAAATCTCTCCACGCGGCTCTACATTTTGATCTATCATCAACAGTTTGGATACATTTTCTAATCTTGATTGAGTTAATTTCATCTAATTCCATATGTATGTTGCATAATTTTGTTTGAATGTTATAGGTTATTCATTTATTTTCGTGAGATTTATGTATTGCTATGTATTGCTTTTCAAATCGGTATTTGCCATAGGTAGAATGTATTATTGCAAATTCTCTAGTCGATTTGCTCGATGGTGATATAAGATGATACTCTTGTTATAGCTTCCACTGGTCAACCTAACCAAGAACTATGTGGCATCGTTCGAGATTTTTTCGTGCCTACGTATGATATTTAGGCATTGACTTATGATTTATATAGATCAAACATCTCCACATCGCTCATCATTCTGATTTATGATTTGCAGTTTAATAACACTCTTCCAATTTTGATTGAGCAAAGATTCCTATTTAAACGTGGATTTTTTAATGTAATAGGTGATTCATATTATTTTGAATTTGACATAAATTTTACATGATTTTTCACTCATGTTATTCGCATTCACCCTAACCCAACATAACCTATCCTAACCATGCTTTTGTAAGATGTTTCGTCATTGATTTACACCTTATACATATGAATATCTCCACCTTATTCTTTTATATCACATACAACTAGTTCTTTTTACTTGCATGTTTACTCTCTACCTTTATTATTTAGCAAAGATCAACCATTTTAAACGTAGATTGTTTGAATGTTATAAGTAATTCATATTCGTCACCATTTTCTAACAAACGGACACAATGTCTCACACTAGGTTTTTCTTAAATTTCCTCTGTCATCTCCTGGCACTTCACCCTCTAACGTCTTACACCTAATATTATAATATTCAACTTCATTCGTTTTATAAATTGGACCATGACTTTGTTTGAGATGATGAAATAGATTACTCGTCAGTTTATCTCTATTCGACTTTATTTGTTTTCTGCAAATTTAGTACATACTCCTCCCCCCCCCCTTCCTCATGTATAATTGAAAAAACCCGCCAAATCAAGCTAAACTCTTTTCTTCCTCAACAGTATCACAACGTTGACTATGTGTTTGTACATGTGCATGTTCAAGCGTATGTTCGTGTACATGAGTTAAAAAATGTATAACATAATTTAAAATTCAAAATTTCAATAAAATTTATAGTTTTCGAGGGCTAAAAGAGCCAAGTCGGTCTATTTAAGTGATAAATTGGCTACTAAAGTAAGGTCCAGGCCTCGAAAATGTGATATTTTATTGAAATTTAGAATTTTACATTGTGTTATATATTTTTTATTTTTTGTACACGTACATACGCTTGAACATACACATGTGCAGATACATAGGCAACGTTGTGAAACTGCTGAGGAAGGATAGAGTATAGCTTGATTTGGCATTTTTTTTCTTTAAATTATGGTGGAGGAATAGGGGGTGGGGGTGGGGGGTGGGGGTCTGTGTACTAAATTAGCAGATAACAAATAAAATTGAATAAAGATAAATTGACAAGTAATTTATGGCATCATCTCAAGCAAAGTCATGGTCCAATTTTTAAAACTAATGTAGTTGAATAGGATGATAATAGGTGGTAGACGTTAGAGGGTGTTGTGCCGGGTGATGTTGTTGAAAATTTAAGAAAAACCTAGTGTGAGACCATGTGTGCGTCTGTGTGAAACTGGTGACGAATATGAATTACTAATAACATTCAAATAATCAACGTTTTAAATGGTTGATCTTTGTTAAGCGATATAGCTAGAGAGTGACCATGCAAGTAAAAAGAACATTGGTGTAAGTGATTTAAAAAACCAGGTGGAGAGATTCATATGTATAAAGTTTAAATCAATGACGAAATGTCCTACAAAGCATAGTCAAGATAAGTCAGGTTGTGTTAGGTTGAATGCAAATAACATAAGTGAAAGTGATGTAAAATTTATGTCAAATTCAAAATAATATGAAGTATCTATAACATTCAAACAATCCACGTTTATACGTGGAGATGTTGTGGAGATGTTTGATATATATAAATCATAATTCAACGACTGAATATCACACGTAAGCACAAAAAAATCTCGAATGATGCCACATAATTCATGGTTAGGGTGATCAGTGGAAGCTATGACAGGAGTATCATCTTATATCACCATCTAGTCAACCGAACAGAAAATTTGCAGAATTACATTTCTCTTATGACAAATTCCGAGTTCATAAGCAATACATGGGAGGTATCGAACAACGCTCACACATAAAGCTTATAAATTCAAACTGTTAATGATAGATCAAAATGTAGAGCAAAGTGGAGACATTTGATATGAATAAATTTAAATCACTGAATGAAATATCTTACATAAGCATGAAGAGTTTAAAATAAATGCATAATTCTTGGTTAAGATTGGTTAGGTTGGGTTGGGTGTGCATAACTTATAGGTACACACACAAACACACACACACAAACGCATGAAAATTGCATGGGGTCTTACATCATAAATTGTTACAAATGATCACTATTTGTACTGTAACAGGTGAAAATACAAGGCTAGTATCTTACGTTAACAGCTAAGTACGACGACAGTTTTTAAATCTTCTTTACTCAGCCCTGAGCTATTTTAAGTATATATGTGTGTACATGATACCGATACCGACCCTGTATATTAAACAAAATTAGATATGAATGCATGGTGTCGGCACTGACCTCATCTATACATATAAATGTGTGTATGAGTCTACATGTTGTGTGGTATTCAAAATTATACTTGAAAATATAAAGAGCGAAATGCAGTGATTTGATATGAAGAACGCATAAATCACTGAATTAAATATCTTACATAAGCATGAACTATGTACTATTTGGTTAGGCTGTTTGAGCTTAAGTTGGCTAGGTATTAATGTATCTGACAGTGTTATATTCGTTTTGTTTTGGGTTTGATTTGGTTTCGCTATGTTGTCATACATTGATATATAAATCGCTAACTATGTAAGTTAGGCGTGATTTATAATCTAGATTTTCTGTTGACTGCGGTTCTTACATCATAGACCTGTTGTAGAATGTTAGATTGGATGTAGTGAATGTTTGTAATATAACACAAAAAGGGTTAGAAAAAATCGAGTTAAGAAAGCTTAGAACAATACTCTGTATTAGATAATACAAAACATGGCATAGCAATAAGCTGATCATCTCTTAAATCGAGCAACTTATCCAACAATACAGCATATTAGTTTATTGTAACATTAACACCATACATAAAACTTACTAACCAAATGAAAAATGTAGCATATAGAACATAAACATGTGTAAATTCGTTGCCGGCGCTTTTACAACTATAATCGATACTGATATATGCGAGCAATCATACAAAATCGTTTGATGTCTTCAGTCGATTAACGAAACATAACGTAACATTACGTGAAAATAATCGACTGCAACAAATAAAGTAAACAAGAAACTATAAA
>SDVV010030522.1:0-11666 GCA_016164225.1 Gammarus roeselii
TAGCAGAGAATGTGATGGTATGGGTGAGTCTGATTCACTGGGTAGCAGAGAATGTGATGGTATGGGTGAGTCTGATTCACTGGGTAGTAGAGAATGTGATGGTATGGGTGAGTCTGATTCACTGGGTAGCAGAGAATGTGATGGTATGGGTGAGTCTGATTCACTAGGTAGCAGAGAATGTTATGGGCTGGGTTAGTCTGATTCACCGGATAGCAGAGAATGCGATGGTATGGGTGAGTCTGATTCACCGGATAGCAAAGAATGTGATGGTATGGGTGAGTCTAATTCACTGGGTTGCAGAGAATGTGATGGTATGGGTGAGTCTGATTCAATGGGTAGCAGAGAATGTGATGGTGTGGGTGAGTCTGATTCACTGGGTAGCAGAGAATGTGATGGTATGGGTGAGTCAATGTGAATCAGAGAGCCACTGACATAACGAGAAACAAACAAAAAATTCACTTTAATAAAAGTAATAATAAAATTTATTCGTACACGAGTGGTGGAACAATAAATGTATACACAAATATAAATTAATCATAATGACATGATAAAAACTTGTAACTGGGTAATTACGGCTTAGTATGAACGGTAGTTTGGCTTCTTACTTTCCTAACTGAACATAGGAGCACAGCTTCCTGAGACATGTCACGATGAAAGAGCTATCAAGAAAGGAAGAAAGAAAGAAAGAAAAATCTTTGCTCATACACAAACGGTATGATATCAAGTTTTGCATCTTAAATCTATTCATAAATGTACACAAATCGAAAATAGTGGCAAGCCAAGACAATCGAATCAGATTGAGTGGCCTTACTGGTTTCATGGCAAATTATAAATGTAAAAATGTGACCGAGTAGGTTGCTAACGTGCATCTTACATCCAAAGGTGAACGAACATAAGAGCAAAACTGTACGGAACATCTAACAACCAAATAAATGTTAATAGAGGTCTAAAGTACACAATGAATCTGCTCTGTATTCAAATTACACATAATATTGAGATCGGAAACATAAAATTGTATATAACAATTAGTAACAGTTCCTTATTCTGACTATCCGACTAATACATTGGATAGCAAACGTTGTCAGGGTATGTGTTGGCCTTTGTGAGTTACAGAGACACGGCCATCAGTGCGGGACTCCAGCTCAAAGTTCCCGACATATACTGCAAGGAACCATTCAGCAACAAGGAGTTGTGGCGCCGGCCAATCAGTCCCAAGAGCGGCAACAAGGAGTGGACGCGAGTGAATCAGCATATGGGAAGCGGCACATGGATCTTGAAATGCTAAGTCCAGGATTAAAGGAGAGTTTTAAATTAAGAATTACAGACAAATTATAGCAATAATTTTTGCCCATTACTAGCCTTAGTTAAAAATAGCAACATCTTTACAGTTTAAAACGTACGGAGACAAGTTTTGCATTAGAAATAGCGAATAATTGGCATAGCCACATCAGCAGTCTGCCCAGTCTGGCTGAAGCCAATCACGTGTCGGCAAGGCCAGAGGCTCAGGCCCGACCGCTAGGCTACCCCACTCAACCTCCATCATAGGCAGCAACAGGTTACTCAAGGCTCACCACGGTGACAAAGTCCTTGTTGCCTCTCCTGTCCTGAGCAACACGAACACCCAACCATTATGACAGGAGACTATACTATTTGTTGCTTTAATTAACGCGTGACAATAATGTTCTCGCCCCATTATGTTTGGTTGTGATTACATTTATCTAATGCTAATTATTTAACGTAATCAGTCACCACGTTCATAGTTTTTTCTATTAAAATGACAATTTAGATCTTTCATGTGGTGCTGTAACACTTAAAATGTTATTTTGTTTCTGATTTTGGGAATTATTATTAGATGTCCTCTCGCTTGATTGTAAAGACCCCATCGACCAGTGTTGTTGGAACGCAAGCCTGGCTTAGTACATGGCTGAAGAGACGTCCGTTCATAACCTTACTGCTTATGATGGAAGGGTTACTGACCGTATTTGGTGAATTTGTCTTGCTGCCGAGTAATTTCCAGAAAAGGGGGTCGCCGTTTGAAGATTTGAATGATCTTGTATGGCTCCGGGTGTGATTGGAGGAAGGGTAGCACCAGCGGCGTGGCCTCTGTTTTTAAGATGATGAGTGGGCGCTGACGCGTTGCCGTTGAAGTAATAGTGATGAAAGGGTACTGACTGGGCGCTGTTGTAGTAGAGAGGATGAGGAGGTACAGGTTGTGTGCCACTTTTCCGAGATCACGAGGAAGCGTTGGAGGGATTTTTAGTTGTGGAGAGTATGAAGAGTGGCGGAACGGAAGCTGCTGGTATGGGGATGATGAGACGACGGCAGTAGGGAGCTGTAAGTCTTAGAATGATAATAATTAGGAGGCGTTAGCTAGGAACTCTTGGCAGGGTTAGAACAAAAAAACACTGTTTGGAAGGTATTGCGATGCGGATGATGAGCGAGCGCTGATTGGGGGCTTTTGGCATGGAAATGATGAGGTAGCTCTGATTGTACGGGGAGAAATGGGTGGTGGAGGGAAATAAATGGGAGTAGTGAGTGGGATAGGTAGAGCTGGTGTTAGGACTGAGGTTAGGAAATGATGGCGAAAGTTGGCGGTTGGGTGTTGTGCTACATGCATGAGGAAGCACTGATTGCAGGCTGATTGTGTGGGGAGGAAGGGGTGGCGGTGGGAAAAATATGGGAGTACTTAGCGGGATAGGTAGAGCTGGTGATAGGGCAGAGGTTAGGGAATGGTAGCGAAAGCTGGTGGTTGGAGCTGTGCTGCAAGCATAGTTAGACAGATTTGCATGAGTAGTGTAAAGCGGAGGAGGAAGGTAGGAGAAGAAAGGATAGCAGTTGGTGTGGAGGAGTGGCACGGGAGATGTGGGTGAAGAAGAGGAGGGTGCAGTACTGACGTGGGAGGTACCCGGTGGATGATAAGCGTGAGCCGATTGTAGGTTGTTTCTATCTGGAGGCTGAGTAGGCGCAAATTGGGTGTAGTTGGTGGGACAAGATGAGGATTCGCTGATGGAGCGCTGTTGGTATGAGTGTGGTAAAAAATTGCTACATGGCAGCCGTATGTGTAGGGATGATAAGGAGTAACTGATTGTTGAATTTTAGTTTGGGGGGGACGAGAGGGTGCTACGGCTTGAGTTGTCTGCGAGTAGTTGTCCTTTGTTGACGTGTGATGGAGTGATGATGTGAGACGGTGGCAATGTGATGGAGGGAAGTTGAGGGATGGAGGAGACCCGAGTAGTGATTGTTTGCTTCTGACATTGTTATAGTATTGGGATGGCAATACCTCAACCCACTGAGGAACGTTACGTGCTACCGTGTTGAAAAAAATGATAATTCCATTTATGTTTAAACTAAGTAAGTTTGAGGTACATATTAAATATGCACATATCCTGATGACATACGTTGTTGTGATCTGATAATGGAGTCGTTTACATGGCAAGTAGAGTAAAATTTTGATACAGATCCGCGGTCTAATTCGTTGAGCAGCAAAGAATGCGACGGTATTGTGGGTCTACGTGAATCAGAGAGCCACTGACACGACAAACAAAAAAGCAACCAATTATTATTCACACACAAACCGATGTGGTATTCTTGGGTCACGATTACAATACATACATATGCACAAAAACTCTAGATTACGTATAAAACAATACTTATATATTCACAATAAGTCTAGAAATGCCTATAGAACAATAAATAAATATGTACAATAAATCTGGTGTACGTTTAATGATAGGTTAGGGCTATCAAATCGGTTAGGTGACAATACAGAGTCCATCACGACGTGTAGGCAGTTTTATTTCATATTCACCTAATACATTGGGTATCAAAGGATGTTAGGGTGTGTGTAGCTCTATGTAAGTTGGAGAGCTCATACACAGACGGGATGTATGGTGTCACTGTACCGCCTCAAGTTTTTAAATGTGTACACAAATTTAAAATCCAATTGATGATGGGTCAGGACCTCATAGCGTTCATCACATCGTGCAACCAAGTAAATGAGCATGTGAATCACCAGTAGCGTACCTCCAAAGATGGGCGGTATCTAGATACATGTATCGGCGATGCGTATCGGGCAATTCTTATGTACCGGTATCGGTATCGCCTTAGTCTCTTTTGAATGTATCGTGTATCGGTATCGTCTTCGCAGATTTTTCACAAATGTATCCGAAAATGTCGATACCTCGGTACATCGATTCATCTATGAATGTAATTCGTGTATATTATCACCAGCAACCTTTTTCCATATTAAAACAGGCCGAAATATCATTGTTAAATTGTTCATACTAAATGTGCGTGAGGAAAAAATGACTAGTTGTTGAACAGAAAAGAAAACGGTTCAGAGTGTTTTTAGGCAGAATATGCTGCACAGCCTGCACTCAACAGGTGGTTATTAAATTAAAAGTTGCGTCGTATATTATTCTGACTATGGATAGAGTTGTTTTCCATGCAGTAAACAACAAAGTTGACAGCTTTCACTCCTAATATTTTCTACTAACTTCTGCAACATTATAAATTATAATCAAAAGATAGAATATTTGACTTGTAGAATATTTAAAACATCAAACGAGGAGTGAACACGTATCGAACAAGAGATGTACGACATCATCAGCTCTGGAAGATTTGCAGCAGCTCAGCAGCAACAGTGTGTTTCTTCTACTGAACCTGTAGTCACGCATGCTGCATGTATTGGTGACCGTGTCAGCAAGGAAACCTAATACTATTATTGACTCGTGAGTCGTGGGCATGCACAAAATCACGGAGTATCTTGAAAATGTCGAAATTTTCAAGAACCGGCACTGGAAGTGAACACGAGTGGAAATACAAGCGCCAGCACAGATGAAATCGCAGCCGAATCAATGACGAGCCGGGGCACATCTACTAGTTCTACTCCAATCACTAATGAAGCAGATACGGAGAAATTCGCTAACTTCTCACGTGTTAACTCATCAAACTGGTCGAAGTCCTTCCTAATGAAATCAAAAAAGATTTTCAAGATTGAAAGCTGTGATGAAAATTTCAAATTATCATTTCAATGTCAACTCTGTTCTAAATCTAGCGTCGTTATAAGGGCTGATACTTCGTCATGTGGAAACCTGAATAAACATATGGAGGTATGATAATAATTTAATGTATCTATTATATTTATTTGCTCAATCAACAATTTATGTATGTATAACTTTTGTTGGAGTTTTCTTAATTTATGAGAGAAGATATGCAGTCGCATGCGGTATACTTTTACATGCTACAACATGGCCACTTTTCTCAGCCACAGCGCACATTTTTGCTGTAATACATTCATATAGCTAGAACTTTAATAACTGTTATAGGCACATAAGCAAGCATTTAACATGAAGCTGCTGCTCAAATTGCGATAATAACTATAACATTGAGCAATGTAATGAATGATGAATTATCTTTGAACTGCAGGTTTGTCTAATTTATAGCACATGCATAGATCAAACGAGTTGTTGCAGTGTAACTCGTGTCAGTGCATTGTTTCATAGATCGATTGAAGCAGGTTACATAGATAAGTTGTTTCTATGTACGTACTAGTCATCCGTGATTGAACCATGCATCGATGCAGATGGACATCGTACGTCTGGCTGCTTTGATAAAACCAATGCGTTTGAACGTAACAGACATAGGCCTAAAATTGTGCGGAAGACCATATAAAGGATGCTCTTTGATTTTGATTATTAAATATTTTTTAATTACATTTTCGGCACATTGAAAAGCATATACTCGAAAATTTTCGTTGGTATCTTTGAAAAAGATTAAATAATTTAATATCAAAGGGTAACGTTTATTTGCTCAACTGAAATTATATTGTGAACGCTTCATCAGAATCAATATTTTTTTTCTGTAGAACGAGTTTTTTACTGTGACTGCATTTTTATGCATGTCATACAATATGAAGCGCACAAATAATAATATAGTTGCAGCTTGCACGCATGACGCAAATCAGCTCGAGGACATTTTGGAATGACAACGCATGTATAAATATACAGAACCTATGTAATATCGAATACCTTACGATCAAGTATATGTTATTAAATTTATTTAATGTTTCAGAGACGTCATCTATCCGCACTTATAGAGTTTGAAAAGCTGTGCCTCTCATGCCCAAAGAAGCGATGCAGAGATGGTGATAGTGCTGGAGAGGCTGCATCTATGACCAGAAGGAATGTATCAAAACAAACAACTCAGTGCACATTTACACTTGGTGCAAAAAGCAAAGGTGGTTAAAAACTGTCACAAGAAAATTCACCAAAAAACTGACAGCATTCATCGTTGATGGAATGTATCCATTATCGATCATAAAAAATTAAAAATTCATCGACCTATTTTCTTGTTAGTCCGTATAATTTTAAATTTGGCATTCAATACATATAGGAGAAAAAATAAGAAAATGAGTTGTGGAATATACATTGCAACATAATCTATATTTTAAGCAGAAAATTATGCAGGCTCTATATGAATGTAGTAAATATGATATGTGCTACAATCCTGCAATTATACAACTTATAAACAATCTCATAAGTTGGATGATTGCAGCACATGATATTTGATGTAGAAATTTAAATTGATAATTTCCAATACACGCTTTCATAGTATATATATTATTTTTAATATTCACGGAAGACTGTTTTTTTCTTTTTATTATGTATAGACACGTTATATTCTTCAATGCATACGTTATTCATTCATTGTGCAGTAATCTATTTGAATTTCTGTCGGGAAATATTTTCCCTCTGGAATTTAGCAGGTGAGGTTTCTGGAGCTGTGGCTGGAGCTGGACTCTATCATATGGAATAGAGAGACTCACGGTTAAAACTGTCCTGGACATTCACAGCAATAAGGAGACATCAGAACCCCGATGCTTTGCAAGGCAGCATTTATCGTAGAGACAGGAAAACTACACAAGCTGTAAATCATCCTAAATAGCTCCTTTCCATTAATATTAATGTTTCTGGCTGAGTTCAGTGGGGGGGGGGGTGGTCAATCCTGGTGTGGAGGCTAACCCTCTGTCCCGGGACTTCGTGTACGGGCAGAAGGGTCCTGCTCGAGCATCAGCTTGAACACGTCCAACTCTTCTCAACCACGGGGGAGCAGGGGTTGGCTGAGCTGCATTGGGGGTATCTTCCTTCCCAGGAATTAGAGTATGAGAAGCAGGGTGCACCAAGGCAGCCCAAATCCTCACCGTTCCACCCCTCACGTATAAATTTGATCTATATCTGACCGCTCTGATGCCAATGTATAGCTAGCTTCTCGTGTTAAATGTAAATAAACTCATTTTAGCTTAATCCCAGAGTACCTCAGTACAAACAAAAAGTACAAAGCGTTACAGTAAGGTATATGATAACTTATCATATAATAGAAACTACTCCCAACAAACTTATTCACAGAAATAAATACATAGCAGTAACCACATTCACGCGAATCCTTCAGATCTGTTCTTTGAGCCAGCTTGTACCTCAAATGTTCCCCGACTCGTTAAACCTAACAACCAACCGACCATGGCGGCAACAATGTCTGCGCGCACTGTCGCAAAGGAGTGTTTAGGGATACGTTGTTAAAGTTATAGCTCCATCAAAAATTTGTTATTTTTATCCAGTATTGTTGAAATCGAATACAGTTTATTATTGAGAATTTTTACTTCTCTTTTTACAGCAATACCGGTGACTCTCTTTATATTCGATTATCATAAAGTCTGCCCTCAAGCCCGTCCGTTTTATAGTGTTAGATTAATAGATATTTAATAAATAATATATACACGTTGAACCATCGTGAATCATTTATCACAACGCATTGTTTGAACGCCATATTTGGAAGAAAACGTGAACGCTGAAAATTCTGAAACGTGATTTAAAGGGTGATCCCGCTTCAACGCCTGTGTCTGATCACTGTATCACACGGTGCCTAATTTTTCTCTATATTTTCTCCTTATTTCAATTTTTGTCCTCTCACTGGATGAAAGTAGACGTGAACTCGCCTTATACAGAAAATATGTACTGATCAAGTTATTTCACGCATTTATAGTTAATTTTTTGTTACCATGGTATGATTAGTCGCATAAAATCAGTTGAAAAATACAACAGCTATTTTCTGCGTGAATACGGTGGAAATAATTGTCATTATAAATTGATTTACAGATGCTAATTGAGGTACAAAAATATATGAGTTTTTTGTGCATGTAAAATATATATCAACTGATCTCAATCATATCTCAGTTAATCAAACATTTCATGTCTGGCAGATGTCCGAAATGATAAATAATTGTTTTAGTTCTCCATCTACAGATCGACAGTACTCCGCTCGAAGGATGTGGCACACTAGGCTGCACAAGATTTCAAGGGAGTCTTACTTTGGACAAAATTACCGAAATCTTAGATGATGTGCGCAGACAGTTCTCAATTCCAGAAAATGCAATTGTGACGACTGTTGCAGATAATGGTAGCAACATGGTGAAAGCCTTCATCGAGTTTGGAGTGAAGATACCTCTCAACGTTGAAATGCACACAACGAAGATGCGATTGATGACTGTGCTGTCTTCGATCACGATGATGACTGTTTTGCTGCTTCTCCTATTGACACTGACAGAGATGATGGAATAACGCTTGTATCGCATTCAAGATGCTGCTCTCATACGCTCAATCTTGTTTGCACTACTGATGCTAGACGAGCTCTAATAGGTCCAAACTCAAAGCTTCACAACAGTGCGATGGGTAAGTGCTCAGCACTTTGGAATATGTCTGGGAGACCGAAATAAGCGGAAATCATTCAGGGACCATAATTTGTCAGCTCAGGCTACCATGTGCTACCCGATGGAATTCCCTTTTTGACAGTTTATCCATTCTTCTTAGAAACAAAGACACTCTCAATGAGCTGAGGGGTCAACTGGGACTGCTTGCGTTTTGTGAAGCGGAGCTCGAGTTCATGCAAGAGTATGTAGACTTAATGCATCCCAATGCGCTAACACTAGACAGACTACAAACTGACAAATCCTGTTTCTATGGGTGTATGCTCCCTACACTGCTGGCTGTAGAAAATAAGCTGATTCGATTGGATTTAACGACGCTGCACCATTGTCAGCCATTACTGAATGCTGTGGTTGGGGGGTATTCTGAACTCTTCCAAAATTTCCTGAAATTAGACTTCTCACACGAAACAAAAGCAGCAATTCTAGCAACTGTGTCCAATCCTACTTTCAAACAAATGGCTGACCATAAAGCCTAAGCTCATTACGATACTCACCAAAAAATGAGTTCACGAAATTTTGGTTAGTGCTATCAAAAATGTGAATGAGCAAACGGCACCGTCGGGACTCCACTTTGAAGACCACGATAATCAGTCTGATGGAAGCACTAATGTTTTTTTTTATTACGAGGGTGAATCCGACGCAGTCTCCCAACCAAGACTGCACAGAAATGGAGGCACTAAAGCATCTCCAGGATGGATCCCACGCTCTCAGCAGCCTCGAGCAGTATCCCGGCGTTCGCCTCGTCTTCAGAAAATACAACACTCCACTCCCCTCGTCTTTAGTCTTGCCGGTCATATTCACGCTCCCAAGCGAAATAGGCAGTCAGACCAAATGTTCAGTCAACTCGTTTTTTTAAGGGCAACTCCAAACCCACCTAATGGGAATCTTTTGTTCAAATACTAAGTGATTCAAATGGAATTGTTTCATACAGTACATAGTTCAATTCTTTCAAGTGTTTTTATTCCCAATATAATATTTAATGGTAATGTACCGCGATACATGTATCGCCGATACACGTATTGACTATCGGTATTGCCTTGAAAATTCTCAAAGTATCGGGTATCGGTATTGCCTTATTTGATTTTGATGTATCGCAGTATCGGTATCGACTTAGTCAATTTTTTGTACAGATGCCCATCACTGCGTACATCTAACTTTTCCAGCTAAGCATTAGTACTAGCCCTTCCCGCACATGATGAGAAACAGAGAAATAACGGAGTTTATACAAAGTACATAATGAATATGTGCTATATGTTGATAGCACATAGTATTGCGATCAGACATTATATTTTTGTAACGAAGCTGGTTGATTATCTGCCTTTTATAATGGGTAGCAAAGGTTGCCAGTTTTTTTTTGTGAGTGGAAACTGGGAAAAAAAATCCCGAAATATAAATTAACGCTTGAAATTAAACCAAAAAAAACTTGGTGAAACTCTTGTGATCGGATATGTTTTCATTCAAAGTGGAACTTTGTCCTGACTGCCACTTAATTATCGAGCAAAAAAAGGTGTCTAGTATCATTTCCCTGCACCAAAAGAACTCAGGTTCTTAGATGTGGAAAGGGATTAGGGAGAAGGCAGGCGGGAGGCGACGAAATAAGTCTAAAGACAAGGGTGAGAGTTTGCCACAGTTATACCGTCAGTGAAGCAACAGGTTCCTGCTCTAGTTTTTTATTCATTAATATGAACAATTGGATCCGTGTATTCTGTCTCACGGCCTCGCCTCTCATCCCCAGTCGCCACCGGACCGTCTTCTATCAACGAACAGTGAAACTTTAGTCGTGATTACGGAGGGCATGGGAAGCCACTGCAAACAATATTGCGGGACTCAAATTTTTGCTCCGATTCAGAAATGGCTCGCCTAGATTTGGTCTATCATATGAGATTGTGACAGACGGCAGACGCGCGATCTGTTTCCGAAGAAAATGTTGGAACATAATGCCACTAAACAGTTATTCATCGGGTTGCGGCTTATCTACTGCATTGCTGCCGGTCCGCTCTGATCGTGAACCACCCGGTCATGTGTTACTATAGAGGTTCTCTGTAACGAGGTTGAGCAACTTGTACATGTTTTGTGATAAAACTTTTTTATGAATATAATTAATCGAAGAGCACATTAGTTTGATAGGAAAACACACTGACTCCTAGTTAGAATATGTAAATGTTTCTGTTCCTAGACTAATTGCACACAATCATTCTGTCAGTATACATGTTGATGTGTGGTATGTAAGTGCGATTTCCCGTGTGTATCTCCGTTACACAGGAGTCATAAAGAGCCTGACAGAATAACTTTTACGTTCAACTATTTCACTATATATGTACACACTAATGTATATTTGGAACATTTATCACAATCCTTCACAAACCATTTCTATTGTAGGAAATATAATAATAATTATATTAATAACCACCTTATTATAAACCATCAAAGGCATTTAAAAATTTAAAACCCATTGCCGGACGATGGAAATAAATGATTTAATAATAATAGTAGTACATTGGAGACACACCTGCATCTAATAGAAATATGAGTTATCCGTTGGGTAAAGCGGACGTGTCAAATCAGGAGGCACATTAGAATTAACAACGGACACATTATCTTCCTTCAAGAGTGTACAGTATTTCTCTCCAACGTCCTAACCTTGACACAGCGAGCGCATTGCTAGTGCAGATTGCAATCAGAATTTTATCATGAGAAGCCATTACTCTGGACAGTAGGCTGTTAGCTGCTCTACGAAAAAGACTTCAACGTGATTTGATGTGTCCTCTGTAAATACTCTGCTTGCGGATTTCGAGCGCTGGCCCTGCATCAGTCGACATAGGGTGTCAAAATAGATCACTCACAGCTTTCTCATACTGTATTGATCAGGTTGAATTTTATCAGTGCACTGTGATTGTATACATAT
>SDVV010030523.1:0-11666 GCA_016164225.1 Gammarus roeselii
CACACCTCCATCTATTGTATCGACGCGTCACTTGCTGTGGATATTGACGTTATGACACATCTCCAACTATTGTATCGACGCGTCACCTGCTGCGGATAGTGACGTCACGACATATATCCAACTATTGTATCGACAAGTCAGCTGCTGAGTATATTGCCGTCATGACTCTTCTCCAACTACTGTACTGACGCGTCACCTGCTGTAGATATTAGCGTTATGACACTCCTCCAACAATTGTGTCGACATCTCACCTGCTATGGATATTGGTGTAATGACACACTTCCAACTATTGTATCGACGAGTTACCTACTGTGGTATTGGCGTTATGACACACCTCCACCAATTGTACCGACGCGTCACCTACTGTGGATATTGGTGATATGATAAACCTCGATCTATTGTATTGCCGCGTCACCTGCTGTGGACATTGGCGTCATGACACACATATAACTATTGTATCGACACGTCAGCTGCTGTGTATATTGGCGTCATGACACACCTCCAACTATTGTATCGACGCGTCACCTTATGTGGATATTGGCGTTATGACACTTTTCCAACTATTGTATCGACACATCACCTGCTGTGGATATTGGCGTTATGACATACCTTCAAGTATTGTATCGACGCGTCACCTGCTGTGGATATTGGCGTTATGACACCTCTCCAACTATTGTATCGACACGTCACCTACTGTGCATACTGTCGTTATGACACACTTCCAACTATTGTATCGACGCGTCACATGCTGTGGATATTGGCGTTATGACACACATCTAACTATTGTGTCCACGCGTCACTTGTATGGATATTGACGTTGTGACACACCTTCAACTAATGTACCGACTCGTCACCTGCTGTAGATGTTGGCGTTATGACACTCCTCCATCTATTGTATCAATGCGTAACCAGCTGTGGACATTGAAGTTTTGACACTCCTCCAACTATTGTATCAACGTTTCACCTACTATGGATATTGGCGTTTTGGCACACCTTCAACTATTGTATCGATGCGTCACCTGCTGTTGATATTAACGTTATGACACACCTCCAGTTATTGTATTGATGCCTCACCTACTGTGGAGATTGGAGTTATGACACACCTCTATATATTGTATCCACGCGGAACCTGCTGTGAATATTGGCGTTATGACTTTCCTCCAACTATTGTATCTATGCGTCACCTGCTAAGGATATTGGCGTAATGACACACTTCCAACTATTGTATCAGTGAGTTACCTACTGTTGATTTTGGTGTTATGACGCACCTCGAACTATTGTATTGACGCGTCACCTACTGCGGAGATTGGCGTTATGACACACCTCTAACTATTGTATCGACGCCTCACCTGCAGTGGATATTGGCGTCATTACACTTCTCCAATTATTGTATCTACACGTCAGCTGCTGTGTATATTGGCGTCATGACACACCTCCATCTATTGTATCGACGCGTCACTTGCTGTGGATATTGACGTTATGACACATCTCCAACTATTGTATCGACACGTAACCTGCTGTGGATAGTGACGTTATGACACACCTCAAACTATTGTATCCCCGCGTCACCTGCTGTGAATATTGGCGTTATGACACTCCTTCAACTATTGTATTTATGCGCCACCAGCTGTGGGTATTGGCGTTATGACACACCTCCAACTATTGTATCAAAGCGTCACTTACTGTGGATATTGACGTTATGGCGCACCTTCAACTATTGTATCGATGCGTCACCTGCTGTTGATATTACCGTTATGACACACCTCCAGTTATTGTATTGACGCCTCACCCACTGCGGAGATTGGAGTTATGGCACACCTCTATCTATTGTATCCACGCGGCACCTGCTGTGAATATTGGCGTTAGGACACTCCTCCAACTACTGTATCTATGCGTCACCTGCTGTGGATATTGGCGTAATGAAACACTTCCAACTATTGTATCGGTGAGTTACCTACTGTGGATTTTGATGTTATGATGCACCTCAAACTATTGTATTGACGCGTAACCTACTGAGGAGATTGGCGTTATGACACACCGCTAACCATTGTATCGACGCGTCACCTGCGGTGGATATTGGCGTCATGACACTTCTCAATCTATTGTATCGACACGTCAGCTGCTGTGTATATTGACGTCATGACACACCTCCATCTATTGTATCGACGCGTCACTTGCTGTGGATATTGACGTTATGTGACATCTCCTACTATTGTATCGACGCGTAACCTGCTGTGGATAGTGACGTTATGACACACCTCCAACTATTGTGTCTACACATCACCTATTGTGGATATTGGCGTTATGACACACCTCCTACTATCATATCGACGCGTCACCTGCTGTGGACATGGACGTTATGACCCACCTCCAACTATTGTATCGAAGTGTCACCAGCTGTGGATATTGAAGTTATGACACACCTCCAACTATTGTATCAACGCGTCACCTGCTGCGGATATTGGCGTTATGGCACACCTTCAACTATTGTAACGATGCGTCACCTGCTGTGGATATTGACGTTATGGCACACCTTCAACTATTGTATCGATGCGTCACCTGCTGTGGATATTGGCGTAATGACACACCTCCAACTATTATATCGACGAGTCACCTACTGTGGATTTTGGTGTTATAAAGCACCTAGAACTATTGTATGGACGCGTCACCTACTGCGGAGATTGGCGTTATGACACACCTCTAACTATTGTATCGACGCGTCACCTGCAGTGGATATTGGCGTCATGACACTTCTCAATCAATTGTATCGACACGTCAGCTGCTGTGTATATTGACGTCATGACACACCTCCATCAATTGTATCGACGCGTCACTTGCTGTGGATATTGACGTTATGACACATCTCCAACTATTGTATCGACGCGTAACCTGCTGTGGATAGTGACGTTATGACACACCTCCAACTATTGTATCGACACATCAACAATTGTGGATATTGGCGTTATGACACACCTCCTACTACTATATCGACGCATAACCTGCTGTGGACATTGACGTTATGACCCACCTCCAACTATTGTATCGATGCGTAACCAGCTGTGGATATTGAAGTTATGAAACACCTCCAACTATTGTATCAACGCGTCACCTACTGTGGATATTGGCGTTATGACACACCTTCAACTATTGTATCGATGCGTCACCTGCTGTGGATATTGGCGTTATGGCACACCTTCAACTATTGTATCGATGCGTCACCTGCTGTGGATATTGGCGTAATGACACACCTCCAATTATTATATCGACGAGTCACCTACTGTGGATTTTGGTGTTATGACGCACCTCGAACTTTTGTATGAACGCGTCACCTACTGCGGAGATGGGCGTTATGACACACCTCTAATTATTGTATCGACGCGTCACCTGCTGTAGATATTGCCGTTATGACACACCTCCAACAATTGTATTGACGAGTCACCTACTGCGGAAATTGGCGTTATGACACACCTCTAACTATTGTATCCCCGTGTCACATGCTGTGAATATTGGCGTTATTACACTTCTCCAACTATTGTATTTATGCGCCACCAGCTGTGGGTATTGGCGTTATGACAAACCTCCAAGTATTGTATCAACGCGTCACCTGCTGTGGACATTGGCGTTATGACCCACCTCCAACTATTGTATCGATGCGTCACCAGCTGTGGATATTGAACTTATGATACACCTCCAACTATTGTATCAAAGCGTCACTTACTGTGGATATTGCGTTATGGCACACCTTCAACTATTGTATCGATGTGTCACCTGTTGTGGATGTTGGCATTATGATACACCTACAACTATTGTATCGACGCGTCACCTGTTGTGGACATTGGCGTTATGACACACATCTAACATTTATGTCCACGCGTCACTTGTGTGGATATTGACGTTGTGACACACCTCCAACGAATGTATCGACGCGTCACCTGCTGTGGATATTGGCGTTATGACACTCCTACAACTATTGTATCAACACCTCACCTACTGTGGACATTGGCGTTATGAAACACCTCCAACTACTGTATCGACGCGTCACCAGCTGTGGACATTGAAGTCATGACACACATCCAACTAGTATATCGACACGTCACCTACTGCGTAATTGGAGTCATGACAAACCTCCAACTATTGTATCCACGCGGCACCTGATGTGAATATTGGCGTTATGACACTTCTCCAACTTTGTATCGAAACGCCACCTGCTGTAGATATTGGCGTCATGACACACCTCCAACTATTGTATCGACGCGTCACCTTATGTGGATATTGGCGTTATGATACTTCCCATCTATTGTATCGAAACGTCACTGCTGTGGATATTGACGAAACACCTCCAACTATTGTATCGACAAGACACCTGCTGAGTATATTGGCGTCATGACATTTCTTCAACTACTGTATTGACGCGTCACCTACTGTGGATATTGGCGTTATGACACTCCTCCAACTATTGTATCGACTCTCACCTGCTGTGGATGTTGGCGTTATGACACTCCTCCAACTATTGTATCTATGCGTCACCTGCTGTGGATATTGGCGTAATGACACACTTCCACCTATTGTATCGAAACTTCACCTGCTGTGGATATTGGCGTTATGACACGCCTCCAAGTATTGTATCGACGCGTCACCCTATGTGGATATTGGCGTTATGACACTTCTCCAACTATTGTATCGAAACGTCAACTGCTGTGGATATTGGCGTTATGAAACACCTCCAAGTATTGTATCGACGCGTCACCTGCTGTGGATATTGGCGTTATGACACACATCTAACTATTGTGTCCACGCGTCACTTGTGTGGATATTGACGTTGTGACACACCTTCAACTATGTACCGACTCGTCACCAGCTGTGGATGTTGGCGTTATGACACTCCTCCAACTGTTGTATCTATGCGTCACCTGCTGTGGATATTGGCGTAATGACACACTTCCACCTATTGTATCGGTGAGTTACCTACTGTGGATTTTGGTATTATGACGCACCTCGAACTATTGTATTGACGCGTCACCTACTGCGGAGACTGGCGTTATGACACACCTCTAACTATTGTATCGACGCGTCACCTGCAGTGGATATTGGCGTATGACACTTCTCCAATTATTGTATCGACACGTCAGCTGCTGTGTATATTGGCGTCATGACACACCTCCACCTATTGTATCGACGCGTCACTTGCTATGGATATTGACGTCATGACACACCTCCAACTGTTGTATCGAGGCGACACCTGCTGTGGATAGTGACGTTATGACACACCTCCAACTACTGTATCGACGCGTCACCTGCTGTAGATATTGCCGTTATGACACACCTCCTACTATTGTATTGACGAGTCACCTACTGCGGAGATTGGCGTTATGACATACCTCTAACTATTGTATCCCCGCGTCACCTGCTGTGAATATTGGCGTTATGACACTCCTCCAACTATCGTATCTATGCGTCACCTGTTGTGGATTTTGGCGTAATGACTTACTTCCAACTATTGTATCGACGCGTCACCTGCTGTGGATTTTGGCGTTACGACACATCTCCAACTATTGTATCGACACATCACCTGTTGTGGATATTGGAGTTATGACACACCTCCTACTATTGTATCGACGAGTCACCTGCTGTTGATATTGGCGTTATGACACACCTCCAACTATTGTATCAACGCGTCGCCCTGTGTATATTGGCGTTATGACACTCCTCCAACTATTGTATCGACGCGTCACCTATCGTGGATATTGGCGTTATAGAACACATCAATCTATTGTATCAACGCGTCTCCTGCTGTGGATATTAACGTCATGACATACCTCTAACTATTGTATCGACGCGTAATCTGCTGTGGATACTGGCGTTATGACACACCTCCAACTATTGTATCGAAATATCACCTGTTGTGGATATTGGCGTTTTGACACACCTCTTACTATTATATCGACGCGTCACCAGCTGTGGATATTGGCGTTATGACTTACCTCCAACTGTTGTATCGACGCGTCACCTGCTGTGGATATTAGCGTCACGACACACTTCCAACTATTGTATCGACACGTCAGCTGCTGTGTATATGGGCGTCATGACACACCTCCAACTATTGTATCTATGCGCCACCTGCTGTGGGTATGGGCGTTATGACACACCTCCAAGTATTGTATCAACTCGTCACCTGCTGTGGACATTGGCGTTATGACCCAACTCCAACTATTGTATCGATGCGTCACCAGCTGTGGATATTGAAGTTATGATACACCTACAACTATTGTATCAACGCGTCACTTAATGTGGATATTGACGTTATGGCACACCTTCAACTATTGTATCGATGCGTCACCTGCTGTGGATATTGGCGTTATGACACACATATAACTATTGTATCGAAGTGTCACCTGCTGTGGATATTGGCGTTATGACACACATATAACTATTGTGTCCACGCGTCACTTGTGTGGATATTGACGTTGTGACACACCTCCGACTAATGTATCGACGCGTCACCTGCTGTGGATGTTGGCGTTATGACACTCCTCCAACTATTTTATCTACGTGTCACCTGCTGTGGATATTGAAGTTATGACACACCTCCAACCATTGTATCAACGCGTCACCTACTGTGGATATTGGCGTTATGGCACATATCCAACTATTGTATCGATGCGTCACCTGCTGTAGATATTGCAGTTATGACACACCTCCAACTATTGTATTGACGCGTCACCTACTGCGGAGATAGTAGTTATGACACACCTCTAACTATTGTATCCACGCGTCACCTGCTGTGGATATTGGCGTCATGACACACCTCCAACTATTGTATCGACACGTCAGCTGCTGTGTATATCGGCGTCATGACACACCTCCAACTATTGTATCGACGCGTCACCTGCTGTGGATATAGGCGTTATGACACACCTCCAAAAATTGTATTGACGCGTCATCTGCTGTGGATATTGGCTTTATGGCACCTTTCCAACTATTGTATCGACGCGTCACCTACTGTGCATACTGTCGTTATGATACACCTCCAACTATTCTATCGACGCGTCACCTGCTGTGGATTTTGGCGTTATGACACTCCTCCAACTATTGTATCTATGCGCCACCTGCTATGGGTATTGCAGTTATGACACTTCTCCAACTATTGTATCGACACCTCACCTACTGCGGATATTGACGTTATGTCACACCTCCAACTACTGTATCGACGCATCACCTGCTGTAGATATTGCCGTTATGACACACCTCCAACAATTGTATCGATGCGTCACCAGCTGTGGATATTGAAGTTATGACACCCCTCCAACTGTTGTATCAACGCGTCAACTGCAGTGGATATTGGCGTCATGACACTCCTCCAACTATTGTATCGACAAGTTAGCTGCTGAGTATATTGGCGTCATGACACTTCTCGAACTCTTGTGTTGACGCGTCACCTACTGTGCATATTGGCGTTATGACACACCTCTAACTATTGTATTGACGCGTCACCTACTGTGGATATTGGCGTTATGACACACCTACAACTATTGTATCGACACATCACCTGTTGTGGATATTGGCGTTATGACACACCTCCAACTATCGTACCGACGCGTCACCTGCTGTGGATTTTGGCGTTACGACACAACTCCAACTATTGTATCAACGCGTCGCCCTGTGTCTATTGGCGTCATGACACTCCTCCAACTATTGTATCGACGCGTCACCTATTGTGGATATTCGCTTTATGGCACTTCTCAATCTATTGTATCGACGCGTCAACTGCTGTGGATGTTGGCGTTAGGACACTCTTCCAATTATTATACCGACACGTCACCTAATGTGGATATTGGCGTTATGACACACCTCCAACTACTGTATCGACGCGTCACCAGCTGTAGATATTGCCGTTATGACACACCCCCAACTATTGTATTGACGCATCACCTACTGCGGAGATTGGCGTTATGACACACCTCTAACTATTGTATACCCGCGTCAACTGCTGTGAATATTGGCGTTATGACACTCCTCTAACTATTGTATCTATGCGCCACCTGCTGTGGGTATTGACGTAATGACACACCTCCAAGTATTGTATCAACGCGTCACCTGCTGTGGACATTGGCGTTATGACCCACCTCCAACCATTGTATCGATGCGTCACCAGCTGTGGATATTGAAGTTATGACACACCTCCAACTGTTGTGTCAACGCGTCACCTACTGTGGAAGGTGGCGTAATGGCACAACTTCAACTATTGTATCGCTGCGTCACCTGCTGTGGATATTGGCATTACGACACACCTACAACTATTGTATCGACTCGTCACCTGCTGTGGGTATTAGCGTTATGACACACATCTAACTATTGTGTCCACGCGTCACTTGTGTGTATATTGACGTTGTGACACACCTCCAACTAATGTATCAACGCGTCACCTGCTGTGTATGTTGGCGTTATGACACTCCTCCAACTATTGTATCAACGCGTCCCCTGCTGTGAACATTGGCGTTATGACCCACCTCCAACTATGGTTTCGATGCGTCACCAGCTGTGGATATTGAAGTGATGACACACCTCCAACAATTGTATCAACACGTCACCTACTGTGGATATTAGCGTTATGGCACACTTTCAACTATTGTATCGATGCGTCTCCTGCTGTAGATATTGCCGTTATGACACACCTCCAACTATTGTATTGACGCGTCACCTACTGCGGAGATTGGAGTTATGACACACCTCTAACTATTGTATCCACGCGGCACCTGCTGTGAATATTGGTGTTATGGCATTCCTCCAACTATTGTATATATGCGTCACCTGGCTGTGGATATTGGCGTAATGACACACTTCCAACTATTGTATCGACGAGTCACCTACTGTGGATTTTGGTTTTATGACACACCTTGAACTATTGTATTGATGCGTCACCTACTGCGGAGATTGGCGTTATGACACACCTCTAACTATTGTATCGACGCGTCACCTGTAGTGGATATTGGTGTCATGACACTTCTCCAACTATTGTGTCGACAAGTCAGCTGCTGAGTATATTGGCGTCATGACACTTCTCCAACTATTGTATTGACGCGTCACCTACTGTTCATATTGGCGTTATGACACACCTCTAACTGTTGTATTGACGCGTCACCAACTGTGGATATTTGCGTTATGACACACCTCCAACTATTGTATCGACACATCACCTGTTGTGGATATTGGCGTTATGACACACCTCCTACTATTGTATCGACGCCTAACCTGCTATGGATATTGGCGTTATGACACTCCTCAAACTATTGTATCGACACCTCACCTGCTGTGGATATTGGCGTAATGACACACTTCCAACTATTGTATCGACGAGTTACCTACTGTGGTATTGGCGTTATGACACACCACCTATTGTACCGACGCGTCACCTACTGTGGATATTGGTGTTATGATACACCTCGAACTATTGTATTGACGCGTCACCTACTGCGGAGATTCGCGTTATGACACACCTCTAACTATTGTATCGACGCGTCACCTGCTGTGGATGTTTGCGTTATGACACTTCTCCAACTACTGTATCGACACGTCACCTGTTGTGTATATTGACGTTATGACACACTTCCAACTATTGTAACGACGCGTCACCTGCTGTGGATATTGGCGTTATGACACCTCTCCAACCATTGTATCGACGCGTCACCTGCTGTGCATACTGTCGTTATGACACACCTCCAACTATTGTATCGACGCGTCACCTGCTGTGGATTTTGGCGTTACGACACATCTCCAACTATTCTATCGACACATCACCTGTTGTGGATATTGGCGTTATGACACAACTCCTACTATTCTATCGACGTGTCACCTGCTGTTGATATTGGCGTTATGACACACCTCCAACTATTGTATCAACGCGTCGCCCTGTGTATATTGGCGTTATGACACTATTTATTGTATCGACGCGTCACCTATTGTGAACATTGGCGTTATGGCATTCCTCAATCTTTTGTATCGACGCGTCACCTGTTGTGGATAGTGGCGTTATGACACACCTTTAACTATTGTATCAACGCGTAACCTGCTGTGGATACTGGCGTTATGACACACCTCCATCTATTGTATCGACACATCACCTGTTGTGAATATTGGCGTTTTAACACACCTCTTACTATTATATCGACGCGTCACCAGCTGTGGATATTGGCGTTATGTGTTACCTCCAACTGTTTTATCGATGCGTCACCTGTTGTGGATATTAGCATTATGACACACCTCCAACTATTGTATCGACACGTCACCTGCTGTGTATATTGGCGTCATGACACACCTCCAATTATTGTATAGACGCGCCACCTAGTGTGGATATTAGCGTTATGACACACCTCAACTATTGTATCGACGCGTGACAAGCTGTGGATATTTGCGTTATGACACACATCTAACTATTGTGTCCACGCGTCACTTGAGTGGATATTGACGTTGTGTCACAACTTCAAATAATGTACCGACGCGTCACCTGCTGTGGATGTTGGCATTATGACACACCTACAACTATTGTATCGACGCGTCACCTGTTGTGGATATTGGCGTTATGACACACATCTAACATTTATGTCCACGCGTCACTTGTGTGGATATTGACGTTGTGACACACCTCCAACTAATGTATCGACGCGTCACCTGCTGTGGATGTTGGCGTTATGACACTCCTACAACTATTTTATCAACGCGTCACCTGCTGTGGACATTGGCGTTATGAACCACCTCCAATTACTGTATCGATGCGTCACCAGCTGTGGATATTGAAGTTATGACACACCTCCAACTATTATATTGACGCGTCACCTACTGCGGTGATTGGAG
This sequence comes from Gammarus roeselii, assembly GCA_016164225.1. Taxonomy (NCBI): domain Eukaryota; kingdom Metazoa; phylum Arthropoda; class Malacostraca; order Amphipoda; family Gammaridae; genus Gammarus; species Gammarus roeselii. The sequence goes on from SDVV010030523.1 coordinate 10,849, forward strand.
TTATGACAAACCTCTAACTATTGTATCCACGCGGCACCTGCTGTGAATATTGGCGTTATGAACCACCTCCAACTACTGTATCGATGCGTCACCAGCTGTGGATATTGAAGTTATGACACACCTCCAACTATTATATTGACGCATCGCCTACTGCGGTGATTGGAGTTATGACAAACCTCTAACTATTGTATCCACGCGGCACCTGCTGTGAATATTGGCGTTATGACACACCTCCAACTATTGTATCTGTGCGCCACCTGCTGTGGGTATTGCCGTTATGACACACCTCCAAGTATTGTATCAACGCGTCACCTGCTGTGAACATTGGCGTTATGACACAGCTCCAACTATTGTATCGATGCGTCACCAGCTGTGGATATTGAAGTTATGACACACCTCCAACTATTGTATCAACGCGACACCTACTGTGGATATTGGCGTTATGGCACACCTTCAAAATCGATGCGTCACCTGCTGTGGATATTGGCATTATGACACACCTACAACTATTGCATCGACTCGTCACCTGCTGTGGATCTTGGCGTTATAACACACATCTAACTACCGTTTCCACGCGTCATTCGTGTGGATATTGACGTTGTGACACACCTCCAACTCATGTATCGACGCGTCACCTGCTGTGGATGTTGGCGTTATGACACTCCTCCAACTATTGTATCAACACGTCACCTGCTGTGGACATTGGCGTTATGACCCACCTCCAACTATTGTATCGATGCGTCACCAGCTGTGGATATTGAAGTTATGACACACCTCCAACTATTGTATCAACGCGTCACCTACTGTGGATATTGGCG
>SDVV010030524.1:0-11666 GCA_016164225.1 Gammarus roeselii
GCCGTGTTTGCTAGCCTAGAGGCCGTGGTCGCGAACCAACAGAGGCCGTGGTCGCTAGCCAACAGAGGTCGTGGTCGCTAATTAACAGAGGCCGTGGTTGCTAACCAAGAGGCCGTGGTCGCGAACCAATAGAGGCAGTGGTCGCTAGCCTAGAGGTCGTGGTCGCTAACCAACAGAGGTCGTGGTCGCTAGCCAACAGAGGTGGTGGTCGCTAACCAACAGAAACCATGGTCGCTAACCTAGAGGCCGTGGTTGTGAACTAATAGAGGCCGAGATCGCTAGCCGCCTAGAGGCCGAGGTCGCGAACCAACAGAGGCCGTGGTCGCTAACCTAGAGACCGTGGTCGCGAACCAATAGAGGCCGTGTTTGCTAGCCTAGAGGCCGTGGTCGCGAACCAACAGAGGCCGTGGTCGCTAGCCAACAGAGGTCGTGGTCGCTAATTAACAGAGGCCGTGGTCGCTAACCTAGAGGCCGTGGTCGCGAACCAATAGAGGCCGTGGTCGCTAGCCTAGAGGTCGTGGTCGCTAACCAACAGAGGCCGTGGTCACTAACCTAGAGGCCGTGGTCACAAACCAACAGAAGCTGTAGTCGCTAACCTAGAGGCCTTGGTCGTAAACCAACAAAGGCCGTGGTCGCTGACCAACAAAGGCCGTAATCGCTAACCAACAGAGGCCTTGGTAACTAATATAGAAGCACTGGTCGCCAACCAACTGAGGCCGTGGTCGCTAATCAACAGAGGCCGTGGTCGCTAACCAACAGAGGCAGTGGTCGCCAACCACCAGAGACCGTGGTCGCTAACCTAGAGGGGTCGTGGTAGTTAACCTACAGGCCGTGGTCGCTAATCTACCCTTCCTCGTTGTCACCCATTAAAATATCAAACAAGAGCCCTTTCCTCCCTCGTTGTCACCCATTAAAATATCACACAAGAGCCCTTCCCTCCCTCGTTGTCACCAATTAAAGTATCACAAAAAAAAAATTCCCTTCCTCGTTGTCACTTATTAAGATATCAAACAAGAACCCTTCCCTCCTCCGTTGTCACTCATTAAGATATCACACAAGAGCCAACAGAGGCCGTGGTCGCTAACCTAGAGGCCGTGGTCGCGAACCAATAGAGGCCGTGTTTGCTAACCTAGAGGCCGTGGTCGCAAACCCACAGAGGCAGTGGTCGCTAACATACAGAGGCCGTGGTCGCTAGCCTGGAAGACGTGGTCGCGAACCAACAGAGGCCGTGGTCGCTAACCTAGAGGACGTGGTTGCTAACCTAAAGGCAGTGGTCACAAACCAACAGAAGCCGTAGTCACGAACCAACAGAGGCTGTGGTCGCTAACCTAGAGGCCGTGGTCGCGAACCTATAGAGGCCATAGTCGCTAATCAACAGACGCCGTGGTCGCTAACCTAGAGACCGTGGTCGCAAACCAACACAGGCCGTGGTCGCTAACCAACAGAGGCAGTGGTCGCCAACCAGCAGAGACCGTGGTCGCAAACATACAGGGGCCGTGGTCGCTAACCTACAGAGGCCGAAGTCGCTAACCTAGAGACCGTGGTCGCGAACAAACAGAGGTCGTGGTCGCTAACCAACAGAGACCGTGGTAGCTTACCAAGAAGCCTTGGTCGCTCACCAACGGAGGCCGTGTTCGCTAACCAACAGAAGCCGTTGTCGCTTACCTAGAGGCGGTGGTCGCGAACCAACAGAGACCGTGGTCGCTAACCTAGAGGCCATGGTCAGTAACCAACAGAGGCCGTGGTCGCTTACCTAGAGACGGTGGTCGCGAACCAACAGAGGCCGTGGTCGCTAGCCTAGAGGCCGTGGTCGCTAACGAACAAAGGTCGTGGTTGCTAGCCAACAGAGGTCGTGGTCGCTAACCAACAGAGGCCGTGGTCGCTAACCTAGAGGCCGTGGTTGCTAGCCTAGAGGCCGTGGTCGCTAACCAACAGAGGTCGTGGGCGCTAGCCAACAGAGATGGTGGTCGCTAACCAACAGATGCCGTGGTCGCTAACCTAGAGGCCGTGGTCGCGAACCAATAGAGGCCGAGGTCGCTAGCAGCCTAGAGGCCGTGGTCGCGAACCAACAGAGGTAGTGGTCGCTAACCTAGAGGCCGTGGTCGCGAACCAATATAGGCCGTGGTCGCTAGCCTAGAGGCCGTGGTCGCGAACCAACAGAGGCCGTGGTCGCTAACCAACAAAGGTCGTGGTCGCTAGCCAACAGATGTCGTGGTCGTTAATTAACAGAGGCCGTGGTCGTTAACCTAGAGGCCCTGGTGGCGAACCAACAGAGGCCGTGGTCGTTAGCCTAGAGACCGTGGTCGCTAACCAACAGAGGCCGGGGTCACTAACCTAGAGGCCGTGGTCACAAACCAACAGAGGCTATAGTCGCTAACCTTGAGGCCTTGGTCGTATACCAACTGAGGCCGTGATCGCTGACCAACAGAGGCCGTGGTCGCTCACCTAGAGGCGGTGGTCGCTAACCAACAGAGGTTGTGGTCGCAAGCCAACAGAGGCCGTGGTCGTCAACCAACGGAGGCCGTGTTCGCTGACCAACAGAAGCCGTGGTCGCTTACCTAGAGGAGGTGGTCGCGAACCAACAGAGGCCGTGGTCGCTAACCAACAGAGGCCGTGGTAACTAACATAGAAACTCTGATCGCCAACCAACAGAGGCCGTGGTCGCTAACCAACAGAGGCCGTGGTCGCTCACCTAGAGGCGGTGGTCGCTAACCAACAGAGGTTGTGGTCGCAAGCCAACAGAGGCCGTGGTCGTCAACCAACGGAGGCCGTGTTCGCTGACCAACAGAAGCCGTGGTCGCTTACCTAGAGGAGGTGGTCGCGAACCAACAGAGGCCGTGGTAGCTAACCTAGAGGCCATGGTCGCTAACCAACAGAGGCCGTGGTCGCTTACCTACAGGCGGTGGCTGCGAACCAACAGAGGCCGTGGTCGCTAACCTAGAGGCCGTGGTCGCGAGCCAACAGAGGCCGTAATCGCTAACCAACAGAGGCCGTGGTAACTAACATAGAAGCCCTGGTCGCCAAACAACAGAGGCCGTGGTGCTAACCAACAGAGGCCGTGGTCGCTAACCAACAGCGGCTGTGGTCACTAACCAACAGAGGCAGTGGTCGCCAACCAGCAGAGACCGTGGTCGCTAACCTACAGGGGTCGTGGTAGCTAACCTACAGGCTGTGGTCGCTAATCTACCCTTCCTCGTTGTCACTCATTAAGATATCACCCAAGAGCTCTTCCTTCCCTCGTTGTCACCCATTAAAATATCACACAGGAGCCCTTCCCTCCCTCGTTGTCACTTATTAAGATATCATACAAGAGCCCTTCCCTCCCTCGTTGTCACCCATTAAAAGATATCACACAAGAGCCCTTCCCTCCCTCGTTGTCACTTATTAAGATATCGTACAAGAGCCCTTCCCTCCCTCGTTGTCACCCATTAAGATATCATACAAGAGCCCTTCCCTCCCTACGTTGTCACCCATTAAGATATCACACGAGAGCCAACAAAAGCCGTGGTCGCTAACCTAGAGGCCGTGGTCGCTATCCAATAGAGGCCGTGGTCGCTAACCTAGAGGCCGTGGTCGCAAACCCACAGAGGCAGTGGTCGCTAACCTACAGAGGCCGTGGTCGTTAACCAACAGAGACCGTGGTAGCTTACCTAGAAGCCGTGGTCGCTCACCAACGGAGGCCGTGTTCGCTAATCAACAGAAGCCGTGGTCGTTTACCTAGAGGCGGTGGTCGCGAACCATCAGAGGCCGTGGTCGCTAACCTAGAGGCCATGGTCGCTAACCAACAGAGGCCGTGGTCGCTTACCTAGAGGCGGTGGTCGCGTACCAACAGAGGCCGTCGTCGCTAACCTAGAGGCCGTGGTCGCTAACCAACAGAGGTCGTGGTCGCTAACCAACAGAGGCCGTGGTCACTAACCAACAGAGGCCGTGGCTGCTAACCTAGAGGCTGTGGTCGCGAGTAAAACAGAGGCCGTAATCGCTAACCAACAGAGGCCGTGGTAACTAACATAGAAGCCCTAGTCGCCAACAACAGAGGCAGTGGTCGCTAACCAACAGAGGTCGTGGTCGCTAACCAACAGAGGCCGTGATCGCTAGCCAACAGAGGCCGTGGTCGCTAACCTAGCGGCCGTGGTCGCTAACCTAGAGGCCGTGGTTGCTAGCCTAGAGGCCGTGGTCGCTAACTAACAGATGCCGTGGTCGCTAACCTAGAGGCCGAGGTCGCGAACAAATAGCAGCCGAGGTCGCTAGCAGCCTAGAGGCCGTGGTCGCGAGCCAACAGAGGCCGTGGTCGCTAACCTAGAGGCCGTGGTCGTGAACCAACAGAGGCCGTGGTCGCTAACCAACAAAGGTCGTGGTCGCTAGCCAACAGAGGTTGTGGTCGCTAATTAACAGAGGCCGTGGTCGCTAACCTAGAGGCCGTGGTTGCTAGCCTAGAGGCCGTGGTCGCTAACTAACAGATGCCGTGGTCGCTAACCAACAGAGGCCGTGGTCGCTAACCAACTGAGGCCGTGGCTGCTAACCTAGAGGCCGTGGTCGCGAGCCAACAGAGGCCGTAATCGCTAACCAACAGAGGCCGTGGTAACTAACATAGAAGCCCTAGTCGTTAACAACAGAGGCAGTGGTCGCTAGCCAACAGAGGTCGCGGTCGCTAACCAACAGAGGCCGTGATCGCTAACCAACAGAGGCCGTGGTCGCGAACCAACAGAGGCATTGGTCGCTAACCTAGAGGCGGTGTTCGCGAACCAACTGAGGCCGAGGCTGCTAACCAACAGAGGCCGTGGTCGCGAACTAACCGAGGCCGAGGTCGTGAACCAACAGAGGCCGTGGTCGCTAACCAACAGAGACCGTGGTAGCTTACCTAGAAGCCGTGGTCGCTCACCAACGGAGGCCGTGTTCGCTAACCAACAGAAGCCGTGGTCGCTTACATAGAGGCGGTGGTCTCGAACCAACAGAGGCCGTGGTCGCTAACCTAGAGGTCATGGTCGCTAACCAGCAGAGGCCGTGGTCGCTAACCTAGAGGCCGTGGTCGCTAACCAACAGAGGTCGTGGTCGCTACCCAACAGAGATGGTGGTCGCTAACCAACAGAAGCCGCGGTCGCTAACCTAGAGGCCGTGGTCGCGAACCAATAGAGGCCGTGGTCACTAGCCTAGAGGCCGTGGTCGCTAACTAACAGAGGTCGTGGTTGCTAGTCAACAGAGGTCGTGGTCGCTAACCAACAGAGGCCGTGGTCGCTAACCTAGAGGCCATGGCTGCTAGCCTAGAGGCCGTGGTCGCGAACCAATAGAGGCCGTGGTCGCTAGCCTAGAGGCCATGGTCGTGAACCATCAGAGGCCGTGGTCGCTAACCAACAAAGGTCGTGGTCGCTAGCCAACAGAGGTTGTGGTCGCTATATAACAGAGGCCGTGGTCACTAACCTAGAGGCCCTGGTCGCGAACCAACAGAGGTCGTGGTCGCTAGCCTAGAGGCCGTGGTCGTTAACCAACAGAGGCCGGGGTCACTAACCTAGAGGCCGTGGTCACAAACCAACAGAGGCTGTAGTCGCTAACCTAGAGGCCTTGGTCGTAAACCAACAGAGGCCGTGGTCGCTGACCAACAGAGGCCGTGGTCGCTAACCTAGAGGCCGAAGTCGCGAACAAATAGAAGCCGAGGTCGCTAGCAGCCTAGAGGCCGTGGTCGCGAGCCAACAGGGCCGTGGTCGCTCACCTAGAGGCGGTGGTCGCTAACCAACAGAGGTCGTGGTTGCTAGCCAACAGAGGTCGTGGTCGCTAACCAACAGAGGTCGTGGTCGCTAACCAACGGAGGACGTGGTCGCTAACCTAGAGGCCGTGATTGCTAGTTTAGAGGCCGTGGTCGCTAACTAACAGATGCCGTGGTCGCTAACCTAGAGGACGAGGTCGCGAACAAATAGAAGCCGAGGTCGCTAGCAGCCTAGAGGCCCTGGTCGCGAACCAGCGAAGGCCCTGGTCGCGAACCAACAGAGGCCGTGGTCGCTAGCCTAGAGACCGTGGTCGCTAACCAACAGAGGCCGGGGTCACTAACCTAGAGGCCGTGGTCACAAACCAACAGAGGCTGTAGTCGCTAACCTAGAGGCCTTGGTCGTAAACCAACAGAGGCCGTGGTCGCTGACCAACAGAGGCCGTAATCGCTAACCAACAGAGGCCGTGGTAACTAACATAGAAGCTCTGGTCGCCAACCAACAGAGGCCGTGGTCGCTCACCTAGAGGCGGTGGACGCTAGCCAACAGAGGTTGTGGTCGCAAGCTAACAGAGGCCGTGGTCGTCAACCAACAGAGGCCGTGGTCGCGAATCAACAGAGGCATTGGTCGCTAACCTAGAGGCGGTGTTCGCGAACCAACTGAGGCCGAGGCTGCTAACCAACAGAGGCCGTGGTCGCGAACTAACCGAGGCCGAGGTCGTGAACCAACAGAGGCCGTGGTCGCTAACCAACAGAGACCGTGGTAGCTTACCTAGAAGCCGTGGTCGCTCACCAACGGAGGCCGTGTTCGCTAACCAACAGAAGCCGTGGTCGCTTACCTAGAGGCGGTGGTCTCGAACCAACAGAGGCCGTGGTCGCTAACCTAGAGGCAATGGTCGCTAACCAACAGAGGCCGTGGTCGCTAACCTAGAGGCCGTGGTCGCTAACCAACAGAGGTCGTGGTCGCTACCCAACAGAGATGGTGGTCGCTAACCAACAGAAGCCGCGGTCGCTAACCTAGAGGCCGTGGTCGCGAACCAATAGAGGCCGTGGTCACTAGCCTAGAGGCCGTGGTCGCTAAGCAAAAGAGGTCGTGGTTGCTAGCCAACAGAGGTTCGTGGTCGCTAACCAACAGAGGCCGTGGTCGCTAACCTAGAGGCCATGGCTGCTAGCCTAGAGGCCGTGGTCGCGAACCAATAGAGGCCGTGGTCGCTAGCCTAGAGACCGTGGTCGCTAACCAACAGAGGTCGTGGTCGCTAGCCAACAGAGGTCGTGTTCGCTAACCAACGGAGGCCGTGGTCGCGAAACCTAGAGGCCGTGGCTGCTAGCCTAGAGGCCGTGGTCGCTAACTAACAGATGCCGTGGTCGCTAACCTAGAGGCCGAGGTCGCGAACAAATAGAAGCCGAGGTCGCTAGCAGCCTAGAGGCCGTGGTCGCGAGCCAACAGAGGCCGTGGTCGCTAACCTAGAGGCCGTGGTCGCGAACCAATAGAGGCCGTGGTCGCTAGCCTAGAGGCCGTGGTCGTGAACCAACAGAGGCCGTAGTCGCTAACCAACAAAGGTCGTGGTCGCTAGCCAACAGAGGTTGTGGTCGCTAATTAACAGAGGCCGTGGTCGGTAACCTACAAGGGGCCGTGGTCGCTAACCTACAGGCCGTGTTCGCCAATCTACCCTTCCACGTTGTCACTCATTAAGATATCATACAAGAGCCCTCCCCTCCCTCGCTGTCACCCAATAAGATATCACACAAGAACCCTTCCCTCCCTCGTTGTCACTTTTAAAGATATCACACGAGCCCTTTCCTGCTTCGTTGTCACCCATTAAGAAATGCATCAGGTTTAACCAGAAACACAATTAAGCCTCCTTCCCATTTCAGGCCTTCGTCCGTTGGGGCCTTCAGGGGCCCTTCATTACTGTTCTGCTGACTCAGGAGAGGCGACGGGGGAAGAAGGGGTCCTCGGGGCCGTGCCAGAGGCCGAAGGAGGGCAGATAATACACTGCCAACGAGACGCCAGAGAACTGCCAATATATTATCGACTCCCCTTCTATCATAATTGAACTATTCAGCCAGACGGACCGACGCCCTGCAGACTCGGAAGATCCTGTCCCGAGTCCTTCGTGACGTGAGCCTGGCAATTGGAGGATTCGTGCATCGCGATGGTGGCCATCGCAGCGCGATGGTGGCTATTGGCCATGAAATTGAGCAATTGGTGATGGAATTCTGGAAGGATAGAGAGGGCGATGTTGAACTACTGTCCCAATCGCCTGACTTCTGACAGGAGGGAGAGGGCAGTGATGCATCACTGTCCCCCATCATCTGACTCCTGATGGGAGGGAGAGGGCACTGTGTCATCACTGTCCCCAATCACCTGACTTCTGACAGGAGGGAGAGGGCAGTGTTGCATCACTGTCCCCCATCACCTGACTTCTGACAAGAGGGAGAGGGCAGTGTTGCATCACTGTCCCCATCACCTGACTTCTGACAGGAGGGAGATGGCAGTGTTGCATCACTGTCCCCCCTCACGTGACTTCTAACGGGAGGAAGATGGCAGTGTGTCATTACTGTCTCTCATCACGTGACTTCTAACGGGGGGGGGGAGAGGGCAGTGTGTCATCACTGTCCCTTATCACGTGACTTCTGACGGGAGGGAGAGGGCAGTGTTGCATCAATGTCCCTCATCGAGTGACTTCTGACAGGAGGGAGAGGGCTGTGTTGCATCACTGTTCCCCATCACGTGACTTCTGACAGGACGGAGAGGGCTGTGTTGCATCACTGTCCCCCATACGTGACTTCTGACAGGAGGGAGAGGGCAGTGTTGCATCACTGTCCCCCATCACGTGACTTCTGACAGGAGGGAGAGCGCAGTGTTGCATCACTGTACCCCATCATGTGACTTCTGACAGGAGGGAGAGGGCAGTGTTGCATCACTGTCCCCCATCACGTGACTTCTGACAGGAGGGAGAGCGCAGTGTTGCATCACTGTCCCCAATCATGTGACTTCTGATAGGAGGGAGAGGGCAGTGTTGCATCACAGTCCCCCATCACCTGACTTCTGACAGGAGGGGGAGGGCAATGTTGCATCACTGTCCCCCATCAACTGACGGCATTTGGGGGCTAAAGAAACGTATAGCGTTGAAACAGAGGCTCACTCGTGTGTTGATGCACTTACAAAATTTCAAACAATGCGAAGTAATTTAGTGAGGTGAATAGTTGATAGGATACGTAAACTCTCCTAATTCCATGTGATAGTCAGAGTGCTCTCTTCCATGGAGAATGCTGAGGGACGGTCCATGATCCCTTCAATAGAGAATGCTGAGGGACGGTCCACAACCCCTTCCATGGAGAATGCTGAGGGACGGTCCATGATCCCTTGAATAGAGAATGCTGAGGGACGGTCCATGACCCCTTCCATGGAGAATGCTGAGGGACGATCCATGATCCCTTCCATGGAGAATGCTGAGTGACGGTCCATGATCCCTTCCATAGAGAATACTGAGAGACGGTACATGATCCCTTCCATGGAGAATGCTGACGGGACGGTCCATGATCCCTTCCGTGGAGAATGCTGAAGGACGGTCCATGATCCCATCCATGGAGAATGCGGAGGGACGGTCCATGTTCCCTAACATGGAGAATGCTGAGGGACGGTCCGTGATCCCTTCTATGGAGAAGGCTGAGGGACGGTCCATGTTCCCTTCCATGGAGAATGCTGAGGGACGGTCCATGATTCCTTCCATGCCATGGTGATTGCTGAGAGACGGTCCATGATCCTTTACATGCCATGGAGAATGCTGAGGGACGGTCCATGATCCCTTTCATGGAGAATGCTGAGGGACGGTCCATTATCCCTTCCATGGAGAATGCTGAGGGACGATCCATGATCTCTTCCATGGAGAATACTGAGGGACGGTCCATGATCCCTTCCATGGAGAATGCTGAGGGGACGGTCCATGATCCCTTCCGTTGAGAATGCTGAGGGACGGTCCATGATTTCTTCCATGGAGAATGCGGAGGGACGGTCCATGTTCCCTTATATGGAGAATGCTGAGGGACGGACCGTGATCCCTTCCATGAAGAATGCTGAGGGACGGTCCATGATCCCTTCCATGGAGAATGCTGAGGGACGATCCATGATCCCTTCCATGGAGGATGCTGAGGGACAGTCCATGATCCCTTCCATGGAGAATGCTGAGGAACGGTCCATTATCCCTTCCATGGAGAATGCTGAGGGGACGGTCCATGCTCCCTTCCGTTGAGAATGCTGAGGGACGGTCCATGATTTCTTCTATGGAGAATGCAGAGGGACGGTCCATGTTCCCTTATATGGAGAATGCTGAGGGACGGTCCGTGATCCTTTCCATGGTAAATGCTGAGGGACGGTCCATGATCTCTTCCATGGAGAATGCTGAGGGACGGTCTATGATCCCTTCCATGGAGAATGCTGAGGGGACGGTCCATGATCCCTTCCGTTGAGAATGTTGAGGGACGGTCCGTGATTTCTTCCATGGAAAATGCGGAGGGACGGTCCATGATCCCTTCCATGGAGAATGCTGAGGGACGGTCCATGATCCCTTCCATAGAGAATGCTGAGGGACGGTCTATGATCCCTTCCAAGGAGAATGCTGAGGGGACGGTCCATGACCCCTTCCGTGGAAAATGCTGAGGGACTGTCCATGATCCCTTCCATGGAGAATGCGGAGAGACGGTCCATGTTCCCTTATATGGAGAATGCTGAGGGACGGTCCATGATCCCTTCCATGCCATGGAGAATGCTGAGGGACGGTCCATGATTCCTTCCATGCCTTGGAGATTGCTGAGAGACGGTCCATGATCCTTTCCATGCCATGGAAAATGCTGAGGGACGGTCCATGATCCCTTCCATGGAGAATGCTGAGGAACGGTCCATGATCCCTTCCATGGAGAATGCTGAGGGACGCTCCATGATCCCTTCAATAGAGAATACTGAGGGATGGTCCATAACCCCTTCCATGGAGAATGCTGAGGGATGGTCCATGATCCCTTCCATAGAGAATGCTGAGGGACGGTCCATGATCCCTTCCATGGAGAATGCTGAGGGACGGTCCATGATCCCTTCCATGCCATGGAGAATGCTGAGGAACGGTCCATGATTCCTTCCATGCCTTGGAGATTGCTGAGAGATGGTCCATGATCCTTTTCATGCCATGAAAAATGCTGAGGGACGGTCCATGATCCCTTCCATGGAGAATGCTGAGGAACGGCCTATGATTTCTTGCATGGAAAATGCTGAGGTGCGGTCCATGATCCCTTCCATGCCATGGAGAATGCTGAGGGACGGTCCATGATCCCTTCCATGCCATGGAGAATGCTGAAAGACGGTCCATGATCCCTTCCATGGAGAATGCTGAAAGACGGTCCATGATCCCTTCCATGGAGAATGCTGACGGGACGGTCCATGATCCCTTCCGTTGAGAATGCTGAGGGACGGTCCGTGATTTCTTCCATGGAGAATGCGGAGGGACGGTCCATGATCCCTTCCATGGAGAATGCTGAGGGACGGTCCATGATCCCTTTCATGGAGAATGCTGAGGGACGCTCCATTATCCCTTCCATGGAGAATGCTGAGGGACGATCCATGATCTCTTCCATGGAGAATACTGAGGGACGGTCCATGATCCCTTCCAAGGAGAATGCTGAGGGGACGGTCCATGACCCCTTCCGTGGAGAATGCTGAGGGACTGTCCATGATCCCTTCCATGGAGAATGCGGAGAGACGGTCCATGTTCCCTTATATGGAGAATGCTGAGGGACGGTCCATGATCCCTTCCATGCCATGGATAATGCTGAGGGACGGTCCATGATTCCTTCCATGCCTTGGAGATTGCTGAGAGACAGTCCATGATCCTTTCCATGCCATGGAAAATGCTGAGGGACGGTCCATGATCCCTTCCATGGAGAATGCTGAGGAACGGTCCATGATCCCTTCCATGGA
>SDVV010030525.1:0-11666 GCA_016164225.1 Gammarus roeselii
ATATATATATATGGCATTTTTCATATTAAGAGAAGATTTATGTATTTTTTCCGTATGCACAAGCGTTCTCTTATGGGATAATTAATTTTTTAGCAAATTTTTATACTTAAAACTACTGTTTCCGCACATGCAATAGTGCAAAACTATCAGAATTTATTAAGTTCGCATCTGACGGGGAGCTCACTGTAACTTGCGTTAGAGCCCCTTGGTGATGAGCCCGTTTATTGGAGTTATAATCTCTGTGACATAATAACCATTTACAAAATGTAAGTGGTTTTATTTAATTCGGCAAGAGTACCCAACTTGAACATTGGCAATGAAAATCCTCTGCTACAGGTGTCGCGGCTTGAGTACGAGAGGCAGCAGCTGCAACGTGTTACGGAGCGGTTGAAGGAGTCTGCCGACCGCCTGCTTGAGGTGGAAAACCAGAAGACAGAGATTGAGCGGGAGCACAAGCAGATACAACAGGTGGGTGGTGACTGGAGTGCCCGTGGGTGAGTAGGATGGTTTGATTTTCGAATCACTCTTAGTTCACTCTTTGATTCACATCAACTTCAGCACTGAGAAGGTTAGGATGAGTGAAACACTTTTTGTGCGTTACGTTGCTTATTTAATGATCACGGTACAGTTTGCAAGGATGCCATGCTTATTTATCACTTAAAATTTGAATCATCAGTGTAACATACTTCTTGTAAAATTGAAGATGGGTGTCCCAAAGCTCTGATCAACTTGTTTTGTTTCAGACTCTGAACTTGCTTCGCGAATCGACCACTCGTCACGAAGATCTCGAGCGCGAACACGCCAGTCTCGAGGTCGAGTTCACTCGGGTCTCACGCAAGCTCGAGAACTCTCTCGCCTCACTCATCAAAGTAAGTGATCGTTTGAAGGAAGTTGCTTGATCGTGGATATGAGTAGGTACAACTTCTTCTTCTAAAAAATCTTTCAGACATGACAAGCTGTCCCTAGGATAGTTTTTTTGGTGTGTGTATCATCCAGTCACCTGAAGAAGTATTGCCACTCTTGAACATGGTAGTTTGATAGTTTTGCTTGCCATCATTGTGTTGGCGCCGTAAGGGATTCGATTAACTTGAGATCTCGATTTTTTTTACTAATCTGACGACCGTATTAATGAGAAAATATCTAACTCTTTCGCATTGCTTTGTTATCAGCTATCTCTTTCAACTGGTCTTTTTAAGTGGATTGCTTCCCTTCACGACCCTCTTCTTCTTCCCAAAGCTGGAGAGCGTACAGAGCGAGAAGCTGCAGCTGCAGGCTGAAGTGGAGCGTCTCACGCGCCAGCTGGAGTCAGTGAAACAATCGTCTGTCAAGCTGGCTGACCTGGAAGGGGAGAAGGAGAGTCTATCACTGCAGACTGTGCAGCTGCAGCAGCAGATCACGGCGTTGCAGCAGGAGAACAACCGCGTGCAACAGCTTGAGCTAGACTTAATGACTGCAGGCAGCGAAGCACAGAAACTTAAGAGATCCATTGAAGCTAGTCAGAAGAAAGTAAAGGACATTGAGAAGGAAAAGTCCGATTTGGATTCAGAAAACTCAAAGGTTAGTGAGAAGATTTGTTCAATTACAAGCTACAAATCATTGAGTCTGTGATTGTATGATGTTTGTTCATTATTTATGTTTATGTTGCCTGTTGGTTTTAATCGTTGTGTACCCTTTCCTCAGCTCCACCGCACCGTTCAAACTTTGAGATTGTCAACCAACAAACTGAACGATTTAGAAAAGGATTTAACTGATTTAGAGGCAACCAACGATAGGCTGGACCGCGAGAACAAGTCATTACAAAGAGAGGTAAGTATAGTTTTCTGGAAATTATTTGTAAAACATATAGTTATGTACTTCAGCTGTACATGATACAACAGTAGTAGATATATTGGAGATGAAATCCAGATTATGAAGAAAAAAAATCCATTGACCTAACGCAATGGTGTCTTTCACCTTACCTTCTCGTCACACCCCCGCAGGTGCACCGCCTTAAGGAGGCCATGGAGGTTAAGGACGGTGCTGCTGACGAGTGCAGTACACGAGCGGCCAGTCTACAACGGGCAAACCAGCGTCTCAGCAGGCAGCTGGAGGCCCTCGCCTCCTCAGACAACAGGTCAGGATGCGTCTGCATTTACAAGCTCTGTAAACGAGTCTCACGATACAAGCTCGCAAGTCTGTAACAGCACAACAATAAGCTTCTGTTCCCGTCCGTGACACTTCTCTGTTTTTGCAGGGCGCGCGAGCTGTGCCAGGAGAAGATGCAGCTAGAGCAGCAGGTGCAGCGCGAGAGGCGGACACTGGCAGCACTCAGGGAAGACCTCGTCGCGGAGAAGGTAACCCGTGTTGCCGTGGGAGGTGTTGGGAGAATAAGCTAACAGCTTCATGTTGGGACAGATCATTCTTGCATACGGTCGCTTACCTCCGTAAATTGAACCAAGGCAGTTATATTGATTACAACCATAGCGATCTCAAATGAAAATGTTTTACTCTGCTCTTAATTATGTTCATGCGTCTCCTTTTTTATTTTTCTTCCACTTCTATTAGCCATGTCGTGACACGCCTTTTCCTTTCAATTTGCTGGAAACTCAAACTTTGGAATCCTTTCCATACTCTTTCTTCTCCGTCCCATCCATAAGCCTATACGGGCTGATCACTGACCAGATAAAAGCTTGTTTTGAGTGTGAGATAAACATGACCTGATTTTTATTATCCACCATCTTGATGAGCTCACTTTCCGTTGGACAGGTAAAGACCCAACAGCTGAGTAACCAGCTGGAGAGCCTTACTGCAGATCTGGTCAAGCTCGGTCTCAACCCCGATAACTTGTGCGCGCCGGCCTCCTCTGACGCAGGAGCCGAGTAAGTTTGGATGAAATAATTCATTTAGGTTCAGACGTGTATAGGTTGTGAACTCGAGTATAGAAGGCTTCTAGAGAATAAACTATGATACGCTTTTGATTCATCATTTCTACTGCTGTTCGGTGCTAGAAGGACGTTGACTCCAGTACAAAGCTGCAAATATAACGGTTCAAAAAGGAAATACGTAGTTGGGAGGAAACGTTATACATAACTGTTCTCAAGGTAATCATCGCTGATGAAAGCTTCCATCATGCATCAAAAGGGATTAATTTTGGAGCAAACGTTCGACATCATAAAGACACCTAATCCAGCGCATTTTAATACTTTGTCCCTTTCATCTTATAAATTGGAACGATATTTGACTTGGAGCTATGCAACTACGGATACGGGATTGGTACATTTCGGATGATCCTAAAAACGGAGCCTCCTATTGACCCGCTGTCTATGATTCTTGTGTCAATAACCTCTTCCTTCCTCCAGCCGCTTCCACGCCCTGGAGAGCATGCTGGAGGAGACACTGAAGAGCAGAATTGAGGTACGGGACCAGAAGATAGCCTCACTTGAGTCGCGGCTAAACGAGAGCGTCGCAAGGAACCTGGAGCTGAGGAAGCAGCTCATGCAGGTAAGTTCTCAGGGCAGGTTTGGGTCATAGTTGAGGCTTATAAAGTTTACTACTTACGACAGTTCAGGTCATCACACTGGATAAATTAGGTTATCACTGAGGATAGGTTAGGCTATCACTGAGAATAGGTGAGGTTATCACCGATGATAGCCTTGGTTATCACTGAGGGTAGGTGAAGATATTATCACTTTGATGACTGGACAAATCATTAGTGATGACATTTCATGTCAGTACTGAAGACGTACGAGGTCATTCATTGGAATGGGTCAGAACAGAACCTGTTTTCGTGTGCTAACACAATTTCATCGGTGGTCATCAAAGGTACATCTACTGGGATGCTGCATCTTGTTTCATGTGCTGTGACGGCAATTTCTATGCAACGCATGTCTAATATTACTATTTCAATGTTGTGCTAAGTAGCGCAGTAGCATTTGTAGTACTTATAGTGTTTCTGCTGCGTTTGCTGCACATGATACATTCAACTGTGAACTCAAATTTGCTATATGAATTAATAACCCGAAATAATAGCCTTCCGTCATGGACGCTCTATTCTCTCCGTCATCACAACTTGGCTTGGTCTCCTCAGGTGCGGTCCGAGCACGAGTCTGTGCTGCAGCGGCAGCTAGAGGAGGGCTGCGAGGGTCTCAGTCTCTGCAGCGACAGGGAGATGGCCTCGCTGAGGACGGCGCTATCACGAGCCACTGAGGAGGTGAGGACAGCGGAGAGATTATACTTGCTTAAGGACGTCTGGCATAGTATGCGGATCTCTAATCTAGCATGAACTATTTATAAGTGTTGCATGACAGATGCGTTACACAAGGTTGTGCTGATCCTGACTCGCGGAAGATTGGAAAATTCTTCTCGCGTTTTAAAAATTATAACCATTACTTAATTTATGTGTGTGTTTTGGTCCCATAAACAAAAACCTCTCGCTTTTACCTGAGCAGAAGGGTAGCCTGGAGGCGGACGTGTCGTCCCTGACGAGCCAGGCGTCCAGCTACCGCGAGCAGGTGTGCGCCCTCCAGAGTCAGGTCACCTCCCTCGCTGACCAGAACACCGTCATGTCAAAGCACAACGCAGCGCTGCAGGTGGGCGTGGTAGGGTGGGCTCGATGCAGTCTGGAGAGCAGATTTGTTGTTGTATCTAGTGCCCCTGTTACTCGACTCCAGCTGGGGCGATATTTACCAATAAATTACACTGCACCTATTGCCTATATGAGGAAATACTCATGCGTTCTAATGTTTTGTAAGGGCCATATCATATCTATCATCATATATTCTTCAGGCCATGACGCTTCACGGTGATAATACAAATTTTTTCAGTCCATTTTTCATTTTTTATGTAAATTCTTCTCCTCAGGGCGACAACGCTCGTCTGCAGGTTGAGAACACTACCCTGCAGAGCCAGTCTGCGTCCCTGATCGCTCAGAACACCGCTCTGCAGAGCACCACCTCTCACCTCGAGGATGAGAGAGATAAGGTGCACCTTTCAGCTGGCCTTGAAAATTCGTATAATCGAAATAAGTCCTTCAATTACCTGTCACATTGCAAGTTTGAGCTTGTGATTCAAACGTCTTGCTTGTTATGGCAAATTATATCATTTTTCGCATCTCATTAGCGAAAGAAAGTGCTATCTATTTGGGAATTGTTACAATAATTAAAACACTCATGACTTTTATTCGTTTAGGCGTCAATTTTAATTATGAACATTTTCTTTGATGTAACTCTTGGGCTAGCTTTTTTTGTCAACCGTTGTTATTCAAGAAAAGCAGAACTTGAAGTGGTTTTGAAGTGATCTCTTATTGTTGTTTCCTTGTTCAGGAATTCATTGCCTCAAAAGTGAAATGAATAGCAAAACAAGAAGTTAATTAATATTCACACAAGTAGGTGGTGAGATACTTAGCTCTTGAAAAGCCTCCTGAGGTTCGATTAGTGTAGAGTAACAGGCATTACGCGGTAAAGTCAACGTTCTTCTGGCGCCGACGTCAGAAGCGTCTTGATAAAAATCCTGCTGGAAGGCTGTTCCAAAGAACAGCAAGAATAATGGAAATTATTGTACAAACTGCGAATGGCAAGTGCCAAGCTTGGGGCTTAAGACAAACATCAGTAGTTGCCCTAATAATTTTTTTAAATTACGCTTACTGTTGAGCGGGGCTGTAATAGTGCCGTCTAGTCGCAACTCATTTTTTCCTCTGATTGACAGGCGAAACGTCAATCTGACGAGTTCAAGAAAAGTCAACATCAGTTAAATTCCAACCACGAGCATTTCCTACGTCTGCATGCGCAGCTGCAGTGCGAGTACGACGCGCTGAAGCACGACCACACGAGCCTCAAGCACCAGAACAAGCAGATCAAGCAGGAGTGCAAACTGTTGCAGGTAAGGCATAGCTAAACCAAGGGAGAAAGAGGCTCGGGCACTGGTTCAGCTGCTGTTGCAGAAGTCATGCAACCTATTAACTTTAACAGAGTGTTTCTGCGACAACACATACACACAACAGGATCCGTTGATCAGAACAGAGTGTATCTGCTACAACACAGGCACACAACAGGACCTATCAACTAGAACAGAGTGTATCTGTTACAACACATGCAAACAACAGGACCTATTAACTAGAACAGAGTGTATCTGCTACAACACATGCAAACAACAGGACCTATTAACTAGAACAGAGTGTATCGGCTACAAAACATGCACACAACAGAATTTATTAAAAGAACAGAGTGTATCTGCTACAACACATGCACACAACAGGATTTGTGAACGTGCGAAACTACAGAAAATCTGTTCCATGTTCGGTGTAACGGTTCCATTAGACTGACGACGCTTTCTGGTGCGCTGGAGTCAATGGGTATAACGATTAATGATAAAGACTGAGCGATATGAGTTTGATACGATAGAATCACAGTGAAAATGCGACTAAGACAAGGTCGCGTTATACCTGGCTGTTCAATCTCTGCATGGCTGGAGTGGTCAGGCTGGTGAACGCTAGTGTAATGGGTCGAGGTTTAGAACTGTTAGCAGTTGAGTCAGTTTCTGTTTGTAGATGATACAGCACTTGTGGCAGATTCGGGTTTTGGTAGAGTGAAGGAGTGGAAGAAGCTGCGCGTTTACGTGGGTAAAAGTACAGTAATGAGATGTTCGAAGAACGTCGATGCGAGCAGAATTAGTGTCCTCCTAAATGGAGAGTTACTGTAGGAAGTTCAGTATTTTAAGTACCTGAGCTCTCATTTGGAGATTGAACAATCGGAAACCGAGGGGAGATCGCGAGTGAAGGAAGGGTGTAAAGTGTTGGATGCACTGAAGAGTGTAATGAGCTGTAGTAGCACGTTGGGTTTGGAAACAGAGGATTGCATGAAGGGGTAGTGGTCTAAAGTGTGTTCTACGGGGCTGAGACTGGGAAGGGGGGAGTGAGAGCAGAAGAGATGACTGAATGAAATGTTTGAGGGGCATGGCTGGAGTGACGCTGAGAGACAGGATCAATAACGACGTTGTTAGAATTAGAACGGGGATGGTGAGGGAGTCGGAGGACTGAGTAGATTCACGTGTTCTGAGATGTTTCGGGCACGTAATGAGAAGGGGGTCAAAATGGTGATGAAAGCGAAGGTGAGTGGACGTGAGCCTAGAAGTAAACCAAAATTTGGTTGGATGGATGAATTGAGACAGAAGTCGGGTTAGGAGTGACATAAGTGTGGAGGTAGCGAGCGCGCGAGCTATTGGTAGGCACGAGTGGAGAATGGTTGTGAATGGAAGTTTTGACGCTGCCCTGATGTGCTTTCCCGCCCTTGACGTCTTGTTGAGAGTCTGGATTGTCATAGGTGGGGAAGGGCTCGGTTACTATGTCGTAGCAGGGGTAAACCACTTAAAGCTGTTGGGTCCTGCTGCTGACACTGATATCGAACCTCGCGTCTGACTCGAACTATGTGTTTCGAGGTCCACTGGCAGGATCTTAGCGCCGAAGGACTATGTAACATGCGCCTTGCCGTTGGCCACCCCCTTTTCTGAGAGATTCGGCTCAGTGTCTGTATCTGTATATCTGTATTGCTTATGAAAACCTGGATTTCCAATATAGCGTAATATCAATCGCCGCAGGACCAACAAAGCAATCTCTCCGCCAACGAGGACGAGCTGCTCAGGATGAAGGAGAAGCTGGAGAGCGAGATGTCCAATCTCAAGTCGGACTCCGTGTCTCTGTCCAATCTCAGAGCAGAACATTCCAAGCTAAAGGTGCGCTACTGGTCTTATGTCGCTATATTTATTATTGCCTGTAGTTCACAGAAGAGTTGTTTATTTTTTCAATATTTTGCTTGAAATCGCTTCTTTGTTTTAATGACGGTAAAATTTGCATTGAGTCTTACTAGTGATCAGAGATGAAACTACACTGGATTTTTCACGTGATTCATCCAAGTGTGTTGGAGTTAACTACACTTTCCACCCAGCTCTTTCAAAGCTTCCCTCACCACCATGCTCATCTTATGCAAGTGACTGTTTTTTTCTTGTTCTTTTAACTTATCTAGTCACGTAACGGTTGCTTGCGTTCCAGGACGACTTCCGCAGTCTGTTCTCCTCCAACGAGAAGTTGCGGACGGAGTACAAGAGTCTGCAGGGCGACTACAAGGCGGTCAAGACAGAAAACAACACGCTCAAGCTGCGCATGACGGAGCTGGGCGGAGAGCTGAACGAGACGAGGGCGCAGATGGCGGCTCTCGACGTGGAGGTGGCTAAGCTCACCAACCAGTGCCAGGTGAGTGGAGGAGTGAGATTCGAGGTATTGGAACAATAAGTTGGTTTTTGTTTAAAGGTCATTTCTATGCGCATATCCATTGATTTACAAAATTGATTAAAAAAATTCCACGAACAAGTCTATGTAGTCAAAGAAGGCGTGTTTTCCAAGTTTCCCAACAGCATGGACCAATTTTTCTGTTGATGACAGTTACAGGTTACATGCTGATGAGGCTGTCTTACTAACTCTATTATCAATCACTCCTCTTGCTTCTCCCTCACAGGCTCTGCAGGACGTCAACGTGACCCTGGACGAGTCCCGCCGGTCCCTGATGGGACAGGTGACCCAACTTCTGACGCAGTACCACGACCTCTTCACCACGACACTCGTCGACAAGCATCACTTCCACCAGGAGGAGAAGAACTTCGCGTGAGTGATGGAAGTTCACCAATCATCGCTCTTTTTAGAAACTGTTATAGAGGAAAGTTAATCATCCTTTTGAAAAGATGGGCAATCGACACTTGACTGTGACGTCACTTCAGCGGGGGTATTTTACGTATTTTCTCAGCTTGCTCAGCAGTACGGCTGAGCTAGCAAAAAAGTAACGCAAAAATTTATTGTTCAGATTTATAGCGGTATTTTTTATTTGAAAATTTCCGCAATGCATATCAAAGAAATAGCTACATCACTTGAATACACATGTTCACCATTTCCTCTGCTATTAATAACGTCAATTATAGGGCATCCTCTATCTCCGAAGCGTTTCAGCGCTATGGCCTTTAGGCCAAATGCCTATGGCTGTCCACACCATCCCGGCGGGCGCTGTGCTCCAGGCGCAACATAGCACACCTACCAATAAGTCAGCGCAGCCATCTTTTTATGTCTCTCCTTTTTATCGAGAAGTTTTTTAAGAAGTACCTCCACGTAAGAACCCTCAGGGTTATAAAGCTCGTAGTAACTATTTTTGCCGGCTCTTCACCGGTACGATCACTCGTGTTTAAAGGGCTGCCAATTCTACTTCCGGACCAGCATTGCGTTCTTGGAGTGATTTGATTGAGCTGAAACAAACCCAGAGACAGACCATAGCTTGTCGAAGGCTTGATGCAGCTTTCCCTTCCCTACAGCACAGTTCCCTCGTTGCCTCAGGGCCTCTGAGGGTCCCTGCCAACGTAAAGTTTCTATTCATTATTTATTACCTGTCTTCATTATTCGACAGAGCGGCAGGAGGTTATGCCTTCCAAAGGGTTGAGGAAGGCGAAAAATACAGATACAGACACTAGGCCGCATCCCCCAGAAAGGGGAGTGGTCGACGGCAAGGCGCACCTCACACCCTCATACGCTCACACTCACACAACTTAGCCCTTTTGTGCTAAAGTGTCAAAAGGGCTAAGTTGTGTGAGTGTGAGCGTATGAGGGTGTGAGGTGCGCCTTGCCGTCGGCCACCCCTCTTTCTGGGGGATGCGGCCTAGTGTCTGTATCTGTATTATTCGCCTTCCTCAACTCTTTGGAAGGCATAACCTCTTGCCGCTCCGTCTGGATTCGTTGTCCCCGCCCCATCAGCGTCAACGTTAGCAATGCGAGTCCGACTCGTCCGCAGGTCGGGTGCCGGTTATTCCTCTCTGTCGCGTTTGGCTTTAGATCCTTTGCCTCTCCATGGTAACGTCCGGGGCCTGCAGGACATTGACTCCTGTGCTCTAGAAAGCCTTAGCCCTCTAATCTAATTGCCAAGGTAAGCCTCTCGCCCCTGCAGTCTAGAATGGCTTCAAGACGAGGCAATGACTATGTTGCCTCAGCTCATCTCGGCCCTGGTTCGTCCACAGTCCCTCTATCATTGCTGCGCGCTGCCTGCGTTCTACTCTCACTCCAGTCTCCCTCGCCTGGCTCTTTTCTGGGATGAGTACCCGCGAAACCCTTTGGATCCTTCCGGGGCCAGGAAAGGAGGAGGCTGAGATATGATTCTTTTTCCGACTTGCCCCCGCCCCTCCTTAGGTATCCTGCTTCTATGATAACGCTCCGGAGGTGCCGCGTGTTCTCCACTCAATACCTTATGGTGCCGTTTTTGACTCGTTGGAGTTCATGTACCTCCTGTGGTACCCGTGCATGCCTTTGAAATTCGCATCGTAAATGTCCTTGACTTTACGTTGTAGTAAACCCACTCAATCTAATCTAAAATTTGTCTATAGCTTGATGCCTCTCTAGCGACTGGTTTAGCGTTCGACGCCAGAAGGACGCTGACTCCAGTGCGTTAGAAAGCCTCGTCACTCAAATCCAATCTAGTCTCACAGCCTTGAGTGACGGGGTGCCCAAACTTGCCGAAGAATCAGGATTCATGTACGTTAAAGATACGAGTTCCGCCCCCAACAAAAATAAGTGAAGAAAGCACACCGTAAAAAATATGGTCTAGTATCCTTAGTTTATGTCACGTTTTAATAAGTTGACGTCTTCGAACACCGAGGTAAGAACCGTTTTAGGGATTTTGACAAACAAAGCGAACCCAGCACCAACTTAACGGCATAGACTCGCGACTGCCACGCTGGAACACAGAAACGCCGCAGCGCCCTCTTGAGGAATTTATTTAAGATTGGAAAATACAAAATAAATTTGGAACGATTTCATTCAGCCTTCGTCTAAATTTTGCCCCGCGTTCAGATAACGAACTACTTGAAGTTCCTGACAATAGATATGTTGTAAAGGAGGCTCAACGTGTGCTAGGATTATCCTCTCCTAACCTAGTACGAATCTCGCTCTCCGTTCCGAGAACGAACGGCTTGAACTCCCTAGCAATAGCTATCAGGTCATGGAGGCTTGTCAGGTGCTTTACCTGAAGATCTACGTTTATCCTGTTTCATGAGTATCCCGGTCGACCTAATTTTTTCTTCTCAAACTACATACACATTGGCAGAGTTTGTAGTTTTCTGCCTTCATATCTGCTTTCGCGTCTCCTATCGCTCTTCCTCGACCCAGTCTGTCTTAACAACTAGTACCACTTCCAACTGGCCTGAGACTTGAAGGCTTGACGGAGCTTTTCTCGTGTTATCCTCCGGTCATCAAAATTATGGTCATATATGCCTCAGCGCTGAAACGCTGCATGGTTGTTATCTTCATCGCCTTGCTAAGAAAAAGCGCTGTGGCCGGCAAGTACTTCGTCCTCCCCCGCTTTGTTTAAGTGCCTTCTGGGATAGAGGGTGATAGGACTGAGGGTCCTTACTTGGAGTTCCCCCCCCCTAGGCATCTGTTAGGTTCACGGGCCGCACGGAGTCACGGCCCAACCGGGGGGGTGAACACCCTTATTTCCCTTCAGACTCCCCTCTTCTTCACCCTTTACTATCTCTCATTTTCTCCCCTATCCTGATTTGCTTAACTTTTATTTACTTCATTTGCATCTTATGTTTAGTTTAAATTTCCTTAAACTTGTCTCAGACTCCTTCTTAACAACTCTCCTAATAGTCGCTGCACACAAACACAC